>JAPDFI010000008.1:600000-760007 GCA_027569585.1 Penicillium silybi | reverse complement strand
CCCACGAAATCATATTCTTTGTCCCCATCCCACACCCCCCGCCATCGACACCCCCCCACCGCCGGGCCGCCCAAAACCGCCACACCAACCCAAACACCCCCAAATCACCAAAAACTGTGAATCAAAAAAAAAAAAAAAAAAAAAAAAAAAAAAAAAAAAAAGGGAATTCAATTACAACGTAATATAGAGTAAAGTTCTTCAAAAAGGAGAAATTGCATTCATAGCGACAATTTCTGATGGGCGCAAAAAAGATATCTCAGGTTACTTTTGTAGGAATAGCCGAACGCGGGGGTCGAACCCGCAACCTTGAGATTAAGAGTCTCACGCTCTACCGATTGAGCTAGCCCGGCAGGGCTTGGTGGAATGTGGGAGCCAATAATGGCATTATGATGGAGAGAGAAAAAGTGTATGTGAGGCTCTGCGTTTAAGTTTGGTCCGATGTGCGTCTGGTCAAACGTGAGTTGTTGTTGTTTTCAGACGCTCTTTTCTGGGTAAATTAACACTGAATTTGGTCAATCTGCTGCTTTTGAATGTTTGTGGGGTTTGAATTGGCTTAGCTATGTGCTAAATCAAATTTGATGTGGAATAGTATTCAATTGTATATTCTGGTGTGCCTATAGGTTGGCCAGGTACCTAGGTATGCCTTCCAAGGTTTCAAAATCATCGGCCCTCTCTCCCTTTTCTGTTGTTCCAAGGTTACCGGGGATTTTAGACCCAGGAAAAATCCTACAAGGTATCCGATCACTACCCATCTTCATTGTGTTCCAGATTTCATTGTCTAGGATCAAAGCCGCCTGAGTTTCAAGCTCAACACATTTTCCAAAGCAACACACCACCCAACCACAACTGCGCCTTCCCTATCACAATATCGTAAGTCTCATGAGCAAATTTACCGCAATCACTTCATGTACAATTTGAACAGGCTCAGTAACCATGCCCACCGTGCCCGTGTTCCTGATTACCATGGTGCTGGCCATGAGGACCCTGATCGTGATAACCGTGAGGGTGAGGATGCTGCTGGTGCTGCTGATATTGCTCATGATACTGCGGCTGGTGGTGTTCAAATTCACCACCGTGCCCGGCACCATCTTCCTCAAGTTCCCTGGACGAGCCGTGCGACAGCCCACCCGGAATGAAATTCGAGAGGGTGCTTTCCAACTTGTTCAGCTTGTTCAGGTTCGAAATGCCTGGAATTGGCAGACTAGAAAGCTTATCCCAAGGCATACCAGACGAGCCCTGATGCTGCTGGCTCTGATTCTGGGAATGAGATTGCCCCTGAAACTGGGAGAAGAACGACTGCGCCGAGCCTCCACCGTGAGATTGGCTGTGACTCTGCCCGTGCGCACCAGCGCCCAGTGCAGCAAAGCCGCCGCCGCCACCGCCGTGTGTGTGGGGAACACCACCGGTGTTGCGGCCGGACCTGACACCGTCAGCGCTGAGGATGTCATTAAGGCCGTGGCCGCGGTCTGGACGGGCGTGAGCCCAGTTCTGGACAGCCTCGAACATCGTGCGATGGGCCTCGTTGTGCATGTTCCGCAGAGCAGGGTGATGGAAAACGTTCAGACAGTCACCCAAAACCTCGTGTTCAGGGACGTCGACGTGCTGCCAAGCATACAACACGCGCGGAGCGACGTACTTCACAATTGCGGAGGCTACTTGACCGGCAGGATCGTTCAGAACATTCGCGAAGTGATCCTTGGACAGCAGGGAGTGGGTGGGATCAGTGCAGTGAGGATCGGTCCAGGGCTCGTACTGGTGCTTGCCCGAGGCGTCAACAACGCCCGCAGAGCCGGCCTGCAGAGACTTGGAGGCGGCGTTGATGAGAGGTCGCACGAATGGGGCGAGCAGAGACATGATGAAAACAGTCAGAGTCTCAGTGATCTTCTCAATGATCGCCTCCAGGCCGGGGATCTTCTCGATGATCGAGTTCAGCTTTCGAACCACCTTGTCACGGTAAGCTAGAATGGGATAGATCTTGGCCACGGTCTCCTGAGGATTGAAGTCAGGCATCCCCGAGAATCCGGGACCCGGACCACCCGTGGAAGGCTGGGTAGAACCAGGGGCACGGCTTTGTTCCTGAGCATCGAAGCCTCGATCCGCGTAGCCCATGTGCGAGCCTCGGGAGCGATTGCTTGTCTCCTGAGCTTCGGACATCCGTTTCAGATTCTCAGCTTCAGAGACCAGATCCCTAGTTCCAGGAATCTTGCCAAGTAGGCCAGTGAGAGCATTGAGGGGGTTGTTGGACTGAGCGTTGGTCTGCGCATCACCAAGCGCGATGTCCATCTCATTGAGCTCGGACTGAGTGAAATGGTCGGTGGCCTCACCCAACACAGAGTGGAAGAAATCAACCATACCAAAGGTTCCAGTCACCAGCGGGAAGACGTGGTGTCCGCGGATGTTCATTTGGGTGGCAGTGCCGGTATGGGGAAAAACATTGTGGAAGCCCATTTCGCGCAAGACCAACTCACAATAGTTGGTGTGCGCTGCAAAATCCTCGAGAGTGTGAAGACCCTGACCAAGACAGCGGAGTGCCTCACACAGGTCCTCTTCGTTACCCTTTTGCTGCCCGTGAATGTAGGTGCGTCCATAGTGGATGCTGCGTCCCAGACTGTACTTAACATAGGCAGCGCTAGTCGCCCAATCACCTCGCTCATTGGCAATGTAATTCTTCATACCGGTATCCGGGTCGATATCGAGCTCGATCTGGCGGACCGGGGGTCGCAGACGCTTGTCGTACTGGCGGGCATCTTCGTTATCGGCGTAGTCCTTGGGGTTGCTGGAAGATGTTAGCCGAAAACAGATATCACAGCTTAGTAGCTATCATACTCAATATGCTCCTCGGGACGGTAAACACCCAGCCGCTCGGAGGTGACCTCAAACTCGCCCGTCGCATAGCCGAAGGTCAGGAACGAGAGGACCCACACCAGCACGCGGATCGTATCGGACTGGAGATTTTTCAAGGTCCCGACATCCATTGCCTGCGAGCTAGATTTTGCACAGTCAGCTGAGGGTCTTTTGCTTTTTGCTAACCGCCACACTTAAACTCACTAATCGCGCAGCCAATTGCCAAAGTAGACGCGCTTGATCTGGGTAGAGGTCCATTTGTGGCCGGCGATGAAGGCGACGGTCTTGAGCATGTCCTCGATGTCGCCATGGCGCCAGTTCTTGCCCTCGACGGCGGATATGGAGGCAATATCTGAGTTTGTCAGCAGTGTCACGAAAAGCGAGTATAGAAAAACGTACTGCCAGCGCCGAAAGCGTGGACCTGCGGCAGAAGCACGAGCAGGCACACGAGCAGGGCGGGGAAGCCCGTGCGGAGGATGCACATGGTGGGAATACAAGAAATACAATCAAAAACGGTTAAAACGAAGGAGTGCCAAGGAAGCGTAGAGAGATGTTCAGAAGAAAAAGAAAGCACGAGGTGAGAGAGGTGAGAGTGTGTCTCAGCCCTGATCTTGGCAGGCTAAGATCACGGCGATCCGATGACGTCGGGGAACATCCTTGCATTCGTGATAAACACGTCGGGCCCTAAAGTAACAACTCTTATTTTCTTTGTATACTCGCGTCGACGAGTCCTGGCGCCTTGCGAAGTACCTCGTAGCCGATGTTGGGACATCCTGTTTTGGTGCACGGCGGGGTATTCGGACCCGCATCAGCTACATTGTGTATACATGTGGCTGCGATACGAACGAGCCACGCAAACACGCGCAACCTTATATTCATGTGATTGAAACAATCCAAGCATAGACCGGGTACTATATAGTAAGGAGATTATATCTCATTACCCTCTATAGCTGAAGCCTTCGGGTCTCCTGACTTATACTAGCACCACTCGCCAGTTTCTGACCGGTCAGGTAGTATATAAATGCTTCAAGGTAGCTTGGCTATATTCCTAACTAGGCAGAGTATATGGATGTATAGTGAAGTTCCAGCACAGAGTGATAGAGCTGAACGAATGAAAGCCCACCTGGCAATATCCTTGAACTCAAATCCATGATGTCGGGTACATCGCCGTTCGATCGATTCGATCGACAGTCGGAGGTAAACAGGCCACGATCTTCCGAGCGACCCACATCACGATAAGGCCAGAACCGCACGTCGCACTGGGTCCACAGTAGCATTGAAGCCAGCACTCGGGAAATGTCACTGTAGTACCTGAGTGCCCTCGACTACGGGTAACCAAGTAGCATCGATCCCAGGTACCGTCAACCCCGCAATCCTCATAAAAAAAGCATCCTTTCTCCAGATTCTACCCCTCCACACTTCCACGCTCTTAGCCTCTACAACAGGCAAAATGTCAACAACACCACACCTGGACGCCCTCAAGCGCGACGGCTTCGTAGTCGTCCGCAACCTCCTAACCCCCTCCGAAATCAACCACTACCGCACCATCGCCACAGAAGCAACAACCAAAGCCCGCACCGGCGACTGGCCACACTTCCGCACCGTCCCCAAACAATTTCCCCCCTGGCCCACGACCCCGCCCCCAGCCTCCGAAGGCGGAATCTGGGGCGTGCAGCATCTACTGCACCCCTCAATGCCAGGCCGCGAATCATTCGCCCGGTGCTACTTCTCCGAATCGATCCTCAGCGTCGTCGAAGAACTAGTCGGCGTCAAGCCAGGCAGTACCAGTACCACCGACGAGCCTCTCGTAATGGAACTATTCAACTTGCTCGTCGCGCCCGAGACCAGGGACTTCGAACTCCGCTGGCACCGCGATGACGTTTCGGAGAATGCTACCGCCGAAGAGGAATTGCAGCAGCTAGAGGCGAAGGCTCCGGGTGGACGCCAGAGTCACGCGCAGTATAATCTTGCGCTGTGTCCCGATGCGTCGTTGATTGTTGTTCCGGGGTCTCATCGGCGCGCGAGGACGGATATTGAGCGTAATGCGGCGCCGTATGAGCCCAGTCTGCCGAATCAGTTGGTTGTGCAGCTTCAGCCTGGTGATGCGGTGTTTTATGATAGTAATATTCTGCATCGGGGGGTTTATAAGGGAAAGGCGGAAGGTGGGGAGGAGAGTAGGTTGACTCTTCATGGGAGTGTTGGGTTGAAGGCGGATGATGCGGCGGACGCAGAGAAGAAGAAGGTGCGGGCTACGGCTGTGCTGCAGCATGGTGTTGGGGCTTGGGTGCATAGCGACGAGGCTGCATTTGGAATTGGGGAAAGGCCGGAGAAGATGAGAGCTAATCTTGTGGCTATGGGGACTGGGGAGGGGGTTGGGTTCTCGTTGCAGGGTTGAGATGGTTGTGTTTGAGGTAGATGTAAACTTTTGTGAATAGGGGCAGTCTGTGTATATGGGCATTGATTTGACCTTGTATATCATCATATCATCGTTTAGACTGGTTACCCGGGTATGCATCGGATTAGAGGGAAATTGGTCGGATGAGTTCCTTCTCGTGTAGATAGATGCAAAAGCTTCTCCAAACGTCTCATTCGATCTACAACTGTATCCACCCATACTAGACTCTGACTCTCCGACATTGGAACTTTATCACTGTAGAATACCCACATCAGCCAAGCGAACGCCACTCGGCAGCCCAATGATCTGCCCAGCGCGATCCTGATTACAAGTCCCCACATTAGCAGCCCCGGCGGAGTCCGTCAAGCAGCCACCCTTAGAATTCTGCAAATGGCCAGTAATAGAGTACGACCACGTCGCACCAGATCCACCATCACACGACACTAGCTCGACGCCAGATCCACTGGAGGCCGCAAGACACTTCTTCACGTCCGACAGCGGACTGATAGTTAGTTTGCTGCCGGTGCCGGAGACGCGCCATGCCTGGGAATCAGATGCCTGGCACGATCCGAATGATGTCGTTTTTCCTGCGGTCAGACAGCGGCCTGAGCTTGTGTCGAAGACCATGCCTGTCGGGGTGACGCTGGTGCATCCTCGCGGGGGTGTGATGCGGTGGACGCTGGTGGCGTGGCTGTCGAGGGTAACATAGACGCTCTTCTTGATGGTTGAGACGGCGCCGGTCCAGAGATCGCGGGCACGGTACTGGCAATTTGAGTCCAGACCTAGCTTCTCGAGAGAGACTTCTGTGGACGCGGTGTTTTCGCCGGTGTTCAGGATGCTGACAAGCCGGTCACCGTTTGCCAATGAGCGGCTCAGTACATCGAAGTGGCTGTCGCGGCTGACCAAGGCAGCTTGCTCGGCTAGGGGGTCCTGGTCCACGGTGATCAGATCCTTGTTAGAGAGGAACTCGATCTCTTCGTCTGACAGGTCGGGGATGTAGGCACTGATGATCAGCGGAGCGCCCGATGAGGCCCAGATTGCGAAATGCGACTTCTTCTCATCCATGCTCAGACCCGGATGATCAGGGACGAGGAAGTCGGGGTCATTATAGTAGCCGGGCATCTGGTAGCGCACGACCCGGGTGTGGAAGTGGTAATTGGTCATGATGCTCTCCCAAGGGCTACCCTTTGCACCGTAGGTGATCACATCGTCTGAGTGACGGGCCAGTTCCCCGTAGTAGGGCACCCAGTCCATCACCTCGGCCCATTCAGTGGCATTGGTGCAGAAGTAGGCAGGTGCAGACTCGGAGAAGATCAACGGATCCTCCATACCGCTTAATATGTCGTGCCACTGGTGGTAGCGGAGGCGATACTCCTCCGCATCAGAACGGCCATCTTCGGCAAAGACATTGCATCCATCCAGCTTGAGATAGTCAATGCCCCAGTCGGCAAAGGTCTCGGCGTCCTGCTTCTCGTGCCCATATGAGCCAGGATAACCGCCGCAAGTGGCATTACCCGAGTCTTGGTAGATGCCAAGGTGGAAGCCATGCTGCTTGGCGAATTTGGCCAGCCATGGAATACCGTTCGGGAACAAGGTCGAGTTCCACTGCAAGGACCCGTCTGCTGCGCGGTCATGGGTCATCCAGCAGTCATCGAGATTGAGGCGATTGTAGCCCGCATCTAGAAGACCACGGCTCACCATTGACTTGGCAGTATCGGTGAAGAGTGTCTCGTTGAGGTCACACTCGAACCGGGCCCAATTGTTAAATCCCATTGGCGGCGTTGAAAGGAGCTTGACATCCTCGACAGATGCCTGGACGGGGAGCAATGGGAGCAACAAGAGGCCGGCTAGCCTGGCTGACGCAGCCCAACCGGTTGCCGCAGACGGCCCCATAGTGTTGAAGAAGTCAGAGAAGCGAGAGAGGGCCAAAAAAGCAGAGAGTGAGCTGTATAGATCAGTAGCTCCACGTGGAAGCAGGTATCTATATGCACCGAGCTCAGCACCGAGCTCAGGCCTCGCTAGCACCGATTCCCCGCACCAGCGTGCCTGGGATCGACATTGATCATACGTCGGGGAAGTCGCAGGGAAGTCGCAGGGACGTCGCGCTGCGACGGTGCCATTGTAGATAGGCTAATCAATTTAGGCACGAACAGGATGCATTAGCGATAGTCGATCAGGGCGGGGCCCACGATCGACGTGTTGTTCCTGAGTGGCGCAGGGACCAAGTAATTCCACGATTCATGCGGGGGACAAAAGTATGCAGTGTATGCAGTGCATGCAGGGTGACTATGCCGCCTTCATAGAGCTCGAGGATAGTCCATTAGACAGCTCAAGGCAAAAGTACTCTGTACCTCGACCTGAGCAGCGACCAGTAATGAGCAACCAACCGATGGCCAAACCTGCGAACGCGATACATCACATCCGAACATTCAAAATCTCAGCCACAGAGTCTCAGTCCCCGATCGAAAAACAAAGAACAACCAACAATCACGCGCCACAAGTTCAAGACCCAATTATGATGTGATCTGAGGATCTGAGGGTGGAGCCAACGATAGGGTCATATCCCCCCACCCGCCTTAAAACGGTTTTACAGGCGGGGGCAGGGTCATCACGGCATTCCCGAAACCCTGGGAAAACCTCCCATCCCCCTAACACCGACAATGCCGCCGTCAGACTCAAAGACCAAGATCCGCCCACAGCAGTCGTGTCTGAAATGCCGTGAGCGCAAAGTCAAGGTTCGTCCCGACCGATCTCCGTTCTGCCAAGCTCGCCCTGTATCGAGCCTAGGAGCTAACAAGGCGCAGTGCGATCGCTCGGTACCATGTCACGCGTGTATCATCCGCGGCCTCGAAGCGGAGTGCACGTACCTAACGACGGCGGAGGACCGCGCGCACATAAGCCAGGCGGAGATAATCGAGCGGCTGCGTCGCGAGGTCGCGGAGCTGCGGGGCCAATTGAGTCAGGATCCTCGGCCTCCGAGCTCGAGGGCACGGTATGCGCACACGTATAACAGTGGTTCTTCGGGTCGTGGTCCTGGTGTTGGGGCTGGGTACTCGGGTGCGAGTGCGAGTGCAAGTGCCTCGGGTGGTGGGTCGGCGGATGGGGGAAGCTGGCCCGGGAGCTCGCCGTCGTCGACTACTACCATGACGAACTCGGTGACGGTGACGAGTCCTGATAGTACGGGTAGTGAGAATGGGGCGCAGATTCAGACGTATCCGGTGCCGGGCTTTGGTGCGCAGGGTGGGGAGATGGACGTTGCCACCGTCGGTGAGGCTGGGTTAGGGAGTTGTGAGTCTGACTGCGAGGCTTGTGCGTGGATCGGTGCTAATCCGGTTTTAGACGCATTGGACGATGCGACGATATCGCAGTGCCATGTTGGGAGCATGGCTTTTGCGCCGGGTGAAATCCCTGGGTCGATCTTGATGCACGGCCTCCCGCAATCACTGGCTTCAGACGGCGCGATACAGTCATCGTTGCAAATGCAAGGCGATAGCCCCGGCTATGCGCTCGAGGATGGGAATCAATTACAACCGTATGTCGCGGGCCACGACTACACGAATCACTACAAGGAATACGGCACGAACAACGATCCACAATCTCATGCATATCAGCAGCAGTGGGGAAACGATGCAGGACACGTGTATCTCCCAGTGCATGCATATCCCGATTCTTCACACTATTCATCATCCTCTCTAGCATTTTCCAATGAACCCGTCGCACTCCCTTTGTCACAGTCCCTGCCTCAAAATGCGCCGACCCATATGCCCGACGAATCATTCAGAGCAAGTCCATTTGAGGCCATCCCGAGCTCCTGGAAGGGCGAGGGGAGACAGGAGCTTTTGGAGACTCTCCTGAGGACGATAGGTAGCTGTGACGAAGAGCGCGTGGATCAGGTTGTGCAGGTTGTGCGGTCCAGTGCCACGCCCGAGGAAGCAGTCTCGGGGATCTGTCAGGTTTTGGGGATCGGCGGACGATGATATACCCTTTGGAGTCCGAGATCTCGGACACTTCCACATAGCCATTCCATTCCACCAAAGAACGGAAGTCTAATACATAAAAAATAATACTTTTATAAATCCGGAGTCATGAAGCCGTCAGTCGTGTATGGGAGACCCGATCATGAGATCGGGTTCGCAGTCGTAGAAGCTCGTACAGCCACGCAATCTCATGAAGTTTGTGACCGGCCATTCGGTTCATCCATAGGCTTCTGCCCATAGACAAAATGGAACAGCACATAGAGATGGAACTTGTTGCTTACAAGCTCGGCACGAACTTTCTCCATATACTCCTGCGCATCCTGAAAACTGAATCCCAAGATCCGCGTAAACAGAGCCAACGTGTAAGGCTCGACGATGTGGAGAATCGTAATCTTGCCCACGCGCCCAATCTCTTTTAACCGGCGGTTCTTAGCCCACCCTCCAACTGGGCACTGTGATCGCGTGAGCACTTCCACCCATCAACCAAGGAAGAAACTCAAAAACTCACCTTGTAGATATCATCAGAAACATCAACAAACCCCGCATCCTCCATCCACGCAGAAAGCTGCCTGGCCACATTCATGGGCTTCCCAAACTGCTCACTAGCCTGATTTAACCGATCCTGCCAATCCATAATAATCTCCGCACTCGAATGCGTCCCATCATCCGAAAGAATCCAAGTCTCAAACTCCTGCACCTCAAACCAACCACCCGGCTTGAGATGCGCATACGCCTGTCTAAACAACCTCGGCCAATCACCAATACCCCCGCCCATACTTCGCGAATGAATATAATCAAAAGCCTCCGAAGGCGAGTATGTCCAATCGGACTCGGCGTCGTCAATAAAGAAGCCACAATTGGGCGGAGCCCAATTGGGCTGGATGGGACTTAGGTCTGTACCGACGATGTTGGCGGAGGGGAAATCTTCGGCCATTTCCAGGGCCCATTCGCCGGTGCCGGTGCCGATGTCTAGGATGCGGAGTGGGGGGCGGTCGCGGGTGATTGGGGCGCGGTAGAGGTCGCCGCCGCTGACGAGCTTGAAGAGGTGGTGCATTAGGGCGAGACGGTCTTGTTCTTCTTCGTCATTTGGGAAGGGGTATTGGCCGTGGCGGTAGGCGTGATAGCGCCGGCCATTTTCATAGCAGTAGTCGCGGACGGAGCTGGCGAAGGAGAGGTTGGAGCCCACGAGGGATTTGGTGTCGAAGAGGGAGTCGTCGTCGCTTGTCTGGTGGTTGTGAGATTGGAGTCACTGCGTTCGGTGTGGATGGAGGCCATGAAGGATGTGGGAGGGTGGTGTGGTGTGATTTGGGAGGGGTAGATTGGGTATTATCCATTTTTGGGCATACATGTCTTTTTTTTTTGGTTGCTTGTCTACAGAGGGCAAAGACATGCGAGGGCTACAGACGGGGAGGAGGGGAGAATGGGTAGCTTACATCGACCTGAATGCGCTCGTAGGGATTTGGTTGAGACATGGCTTCGGAGGAGGAGAGGTGAAGAGAAGGGAAGGTGAAGCTATCCAAGAGAAATCAGACCCGAGCGAAAGGATGCCGGGAGACCCAGAAAGGCGGGTCTCAGCCAAGGTTTGAACCCCGCAGCACCCGAGGCGTCGGTATGACGGGTCATTTGTCATTTTTGCCATTTCCCTTATGTTCAGAGATCGGACCTGTCCGACATTATGCACTAGTAGCCAGTACGAATAACGTACGAGACGACTACAGTCCTTGTTTGTTCCGAACTGTCGGGTTGGTCCCCACTTTGCCCCGAATCGTTCCAAGGGTCGCTGACTCGTGGATTGGCGCTAGTCCACCCCGTCATGATTCAAACCGGGCTTTCCTCTCATATGCAGCTAGTTATACAGACGGGATAATCGAATGCCGGGGTCCTTCCTATCCAGGCGAAGTGTTCGGCAAGTAGCTAAGGTCAATATACATTATTGAGTAGGATCTGTTGAGATATGACGTAGACGACGGAGCAAGTGAGCCATGAGTACGAAACTCGAAATTCTTGTCTAATTCTTCTAACTATATTTTCGCTGCAATATTTATACCGTTTCCTCTTGGGAAATTTTCTGTGCGGAACGCATACAAAACAAGCCCTCTTTCGCTTCGCTTTAGGGTTGAAGCGGGAATTCGGGCGGAACTCGGAAACAGCACAAAGGAGGCCTTTCCTCGGAGAGAAGATAGGCCGACCGAAGGATGCCTTACGTGGAAGGCAAACTTACCTTGGGCGTCCTACTTCAACAGGATCAATATCCGAGCTATATTATTGCAGCTTGAAGTATCATAATTGAAGATAATCCAATACAAGAATCACGTAATATGATGTTCGGCGGTCGGTGGCCCCACTCCCATCGAGAGGCCACAAATCGAAAATGTACGGAGGCTCTTTCGTATAATCAACAGCTGGCTAATACAACGAATCTGGTTTTGCTTAAATCGGCGAATATTCCTCAAATGCGACACTACAATTTCTACAGCTATTACATATACAGCAGAGGAGGAAATGTGATAACTATTGTAATTTTGCCAAACCCTTCCTACGCAGTCCCGATCCGCTCGGACCGGGTTCATGTTGTAAATCTCCGAGGAAATTTTGCAACAGGTTCTCCAGGAGCAGCAGGGGACGCGACATGTCAGAATTGGCAACGACGTGAATCAAAACGCGAAAAAATAGAGCAATTTCCCTGCAAAAACGGCATACGTTAGTCATGCAGTTTGTGTTGAGAGATTCCAGACCTGGCTTACAGAAACCCTTAGTGGTTGTCTGCGTTAGTAGGAGCGTACTCGCTGCCATGTTCGTCCTGGCGGGCATTCTCTTGCTTTCTCTGCATTTTAAACTTCCGCTTGGAGTAAATCCACCGATTTTGGCAGACGATGCCGACCATGTGCTTGACGTACGGTCGATACCGCCTCAGGCGCTTGTCCAGGGATCCCTCCCAGCTAAAGAGAACGTAAAGTCCACTTAGTCCTCGGCTCAATGCGGTGCAGAGTCGATACTGGTCTGCCGCGAATCCCCAGTTATTGTTCCGGACAACATTAAAGATGATGACGTCGGATTCTTGGCCCTGGAAGCTATCCACGGTTTCCACGCGGATCTTCCCGATGTTGAGGTCCAAACTTGGGAGCCGCATCGACTCTGCGAGATGAGCCGAGGCACATTGCTCAACGTCAAGCAATCCTCTGTACAGAGTTTGCTGGGAAGAGTACGGACTCAAAATCACAATTTGATCAGCATTGACGGTGGATGAGACGAGCAGGATTTTGCAAAGCTTGATCCCTTCCGCGACGTTCGTTGGGTTGCGCCAGGATTTCCCTTCCATCGTTTCATTTCCATCGATGTCGATAAAGACCACGTTTGCCTTGATCATGAAGGTGCTCTGAAGTCGGTTGAAGTCACGGATTTTCTTGGCCCCATGTCACACAAAATGATGCGTTGTGGGGTAAGTCCAAAGCCTTCCACAGTAGAACACGCTGTTCAGCAACTATGCTATGTCGGTCGTCATGCGATGCTGTACAGCCAGCGTCCCAGCCAAGGAGCCCGAGGCGACCAGACGTGACAAAAGCGAGGTCTGATATTGTGGATGGAAGGGGTTCGACTCCTGGGAGCTGGTTGAGTGAGGCCGTAGCTGACGCTCGTCTCCGAGAAGCAGGAACACATTTGGATCGTAAACTGCGAGTACGGGCCACAGGAGGGATTCGTGCATCATGCCCGCTACGTCAACGATGATCACGTCAGGATGAAGAACCTTAGACACGGACTCTTGAGAGGCCATGAACGGTGTACAGACAACGACGTCCGCCTGGTCCAGAACATGAGAAATGACTTCTTGAAGCAGTCCCTGGAATACCTTCCGGTCCTCTGAGCTCGTCGCCACACCACATTTCAGATTCAGGAACTTGTTGCGGAACAACTCCCAGTCAGTTGGTGCACTCCAGGGGCTCTCGATAAAGCCAACGAACTCTATGACGCGATATCCGAGGCCCAACTTCTCGCACTGGAACCGATGATCACGCATTCCGCCGGCACCTTTCCATTTCCGGTGGAGTGCATCAAATTCCGTCAGTTGGCGAAATGAGATCGTGTCAGTGGCAATGTCAACGAAATCGGGATTCTCATCATCGAAGATCCGGGGCCCTTTCGGCATCTTGGGCAGATCTTTGCGTACGAATGTTCCTTCGAGTCGGATTACCAGCGGAGGCTTTCCATTAGCCCGAAGGGTGAGTTGCTCCTCGGCGTGATCCATCAGCACCTCGTCTGCCTTCATCGCGAGTAGTCGCAGACTGGATTCTGAGGAGCGAGGAGAATGACTTGGTGTCGAGCTTTGCCGGTCTTTGGAGCATCAGTGAAGGCATCTTTCTTCCACAGACTAGGAGTCTCCGGGTCTTTGGCGAAATAAGAAAGCGGCAAGACGATCCCATAGATCGCGATGACAGTCTTGCCGCTCCCAGGGGGTCCTTGTATGGCCACAATTCTTCCCGGCAGCAAGGACAGACATTCGACAATTTTCGTCTGCTGCAAGTTCCCTTGAGAGATTCCTTGAACTTTTGCACCTCAGGCTTGTCCTCGCGGCGAACCGTCCGAAACAAGTCGACTTTTGCAAAGCAAGGGAGTTGGTTGCAAGTAGGGATGGCATAAGATCATCCCTGTAGATCAACTTTGCGGAAGCAGCCATCTCTCTGGTGAATTGTTTCTGAATCGAGTCTCCGTCCGTCAAGCGAGAGAGGTCTTCGTCTTGCTCAGAGGCATACAGGACATATAACGCATTGCCTTCGGAACCACGCATAGGAAGCACTTTCGCCTGACATGCGTAAGGATTCTCTCGATTGTTTTCGCTGAGCTCGTGTTCGAACTCATTGATCGTGGAGTATCCAATATGAACCATGTACTCTGCTGGATCCTTGAACGACAATTTCTTTCGAGTGGAACAAACAGGCTGCTTTGAAAGCTCGCTGATGTAATGACCTTTCTGCAGGAACGGCTCGGTCGGATGCGAGTGGAACCAGGGGCCGAAGGGGTTGCGAGTTTCACTGTCATGGAGAACGTCCTTGAGCTGATTTACGGCAAGGTCGACCCCATGTCCCCAGATGAACATACACAAGGTTCGCGTCATGTTGAGGTGATCTCGGAGCTCATGCACTCGGTTGGTCAATTCTCCATATGAGAATTGAGTAAAAAGACCCTCTCCAAGACGGGTTTGTTTGGTCAGGTGGATCTGGACACATCGCACCATATCGCTTTGAATGAACGATTCCATTTGCTGGTGAGAATCAATCAGGCTCTGTGGCGCGATGATCTCATGGCCAGGAAGCTGCATTTCCTTTTGAATGCTGCGAGTCTTGGCGAAAGTCAGTACACAGTCTTGAGTTGAGGAAGTCAAGTTCCTGGTGTAGGGCGTGATTACCTGGCCGCTGGCACCCTCGGTTTGGCCCTTGCCCTGGGTAGCACTTGGCTGCGGACCGGTCTATCCAAAGGGGGGAAGTCAGTACACAGTCATAAACGCGAGAGTCAAATTCCTTGTGTGAAGTTTGCTTACCTGAGAGCGTGTGAGAACGACAGCCTTGCAGTCGACCCATGCGTCTGAGGTTGTCAGCCTCAAAAGGTGAGAGGGCCACGCCAAGCGGAGAGGCCCTTTTCGCATCGTCGCGGTAGAGCCGAAGATAGACACGATTAAGAGGAGCGTTGAGGTCATATGGATTGCCATCACTATCCACGCCGGGTTTCCGCTTGATGGGAATGTGAATCAAGAAGTGAGGATGCTCGTGTGGAAGACTGCAACTGGTGAGGGCGATGCCTGGTGAATTTTGCTCGATATCACCCAGGATCCTTCCATCATTGGCCACGATGAGACATGGGAACTCGGCTCGCGCTTCATCAACGATGCGTTCATAGTCAGATCTCCATGGAGCTTCATTCTCGAGAACGCTCTCTCGAAGGTCCGTGATGAGTTCCTCCACTGCCCTCTCATAGAAACCCTGAGATTTCTTTGGGGGGAGCGGAAGCTTGGCAACGAGTGCGGGCACCATATTGGCGGTGCCCACAAAGAGAGAACCGGGGAAGAAGATTGGTCGCTGATACAGTGTTCTGGGGGTGGGGGAGGAAAAGGAAAAGGAGGAGAAGAAGGAGAAGAAGGAAAAGAAACAGGATATTTATGTGCGGGGTGGCAGCCTGCGGCAGCGAGCGAGACCAAGTGAGAGATAGGCAGCAAATTCAGCACGTAGGAGTCCAGAATTTTGGCAATTAATTGAATGAAGTGATAAGGCTCAGATTTTTTGTCGTCGTTGTCGCTCACAGTTTGGTTGGTTGTGTTGTGGGCGAGAAACGAAGTCTCTCCCGACTCCCAGTCCCGCAGGAAAGGAATTCGGTTTAGATTTTGCTTTTGTGGTGTTGTTGTTGTTGTTGTTGTTGTTGTTGTTGTTGTTGGTGGTGGTGGTGGTGGTGGGATATATGGCTAAGAATCTCAGACTAGCCGACTTCCAATCCCGCAGGAACGGGTTTCAACATAGTAACTAGCCGTGGTAGTGAGATGGAGATGCTTCTCATCTCGTTGGCTGTGGTTGAGGGGTAGAAGAAGTGAAGGCGTGGGAAAGAACGGTTGTATCCGGATGAGGGGTAATAGAAGGCAGCGAGGTACTGTCAGGCGACGAGATGGGTTCAATATGAGCTTCAGGCAGAGTACGCATCTACAAATACTGATATGTTTAAGTTTTACCTTCCTACTTTTTGCTTTTTCGTGCCGATCTAGTAAGCAGTCATCCTCCAAGGCATGCTTCGGACCCCAAGTGGCACAGTTAGCCCCCGGGCTATGCGTGCTGCTCCGGGAACTTTCTGGAAGACGTCATCGCTCGAGCGGAAGAAACTTGTTGGGTCGGACGAAGATAGCAGTCTGGATGATATGGGATACATCAACTCCGAGCATGTGTGTTGCAAATACACCAGGCAGAGGCGGCAATGCACATACAATCAACCCGTCATACAATGTAAGCGAAAAAGCGGGACGGGCCGAGCCGCGTATGGCCCCACAGCCACAGATCGTTTACGGATCCCTGTCAGACACGGCCATAAAGCAGATCTCGCCCTCCGTCTAGCTTACCCGCGAAAACAGAGCGCAACGGAAGCGGCGGAAGAAATAAACAGCGTTCAAAATAAATATCAAGGGTGGAACGTTGACTCAAATAATGCACAGATCATACATGTCAAAGCATTCGGTTCAACAAACGCCACACAGGAAATGGCATACCAAATGTGAGCGATGGGTGCTGGGGCAACATAAGGCATAAAGTCTGAGACTATTAGGGATTCAAGGGACAGGGAAGTCCATATCACGTGCGACATACAAATGGAACAAACGAAGACAGACAACTGAGTGATCGTGACTTCAGACACATGGAAGAACATATCAGATTATGGCGGCCATGCAATCAGATGGTAAATGACAAAGCTACTCTGATGTGGACTTTTCAAAGTGTAGACATCGGTCTGCGAGCTTTCCAACGTCATTCTTTGAGTAGGTATGGTGCTCTGCTAAATGATTGACACGTTCAAGTTTCTGAAAGTTGTTGCTGTCACATTTGCTGCCTAAATATCTTGGTCTGGAGGGTGAAGTTTCAGGTACTGCTAAACTGTGTAAGTTGCCGGTTCTTGGAATATATGGGCCTTTTTTCGTCAGGTGGAGAATCACGGCTAGTACGCTGGACTCCTTTCCTGTGGGATTGGGAGCCGGCTAGTCGGCTTTAAGAGACCCGTCTCGAACAAATTCAACCAGTCCTGTCAATAGACAACAAAATCCTACACAAAATGACTAATAGCGTCGGACAACTCGGTCCTTGGCTCTTCACTGCTCCGTCCGTGGTTGTGGCCGGGGTCATGGTCGGTGCCTTCCGCATCCTCCATCGGACAACTCGGTCCTTGCCTCTTCTTCGCCTTTTCTCCCTTTTCTCCCAACTTCCACATCGATCTCCCATCTTCTTATTGTGAGTGCTCGACCATGATGTTATTCCAACTCTATTTTAACGCTTTTTAGCACGATGTCCTCTTCACAGTCACCAACCTCGCCATCCGACTCAGCCCTATGGGTCTCGGTCCCCTCGGACTCCCGTCCAGTTCGCAAGCTACCAGGCTTGAAGGCAGACCTCCAGAAGGTAGCCGCAGACCGAGGCAAACCCTACGCACAGAAAATCGCGATCCTCGTTTACTGGGAAAATGACAGCACAGGCGCCAAGGATGACACTGAGACTATGCGCACTGTGTTGGAAGGTTTCGGTATCAAGTCCACAGTCCAAATCCTCCAGACGACAGACCCCGCCCCAGGATGGTCTCTCTCTAAATTTATCCGCGAAACGCTGCTCAAGTACCACAGCCCGAACCAAAACTCCTTGTTCGTGTTTTACTACGCCGGGCATGGAACTGTCATCAACGGGGAACTATCCTTCACCTCCGCCAGAAAGTCCGTTCAATGGAAGATTGTTCATGCGGATCTCTTTGAAAACCTGGATACCCTAGAGCGCGTTGATGTCCTTGGGATTCTTGATTGCTGCTTTGCAGGGGCGGCGACAAGGCAGCAAATTTCAAGAACGACACAGATCTTGGCTGCATGTGGTTCCGATGAAGCAGCAAAAGCCCGAAGTGGAAAAATCTCATTCACTCAGCGACTGTACCGTGCGGTCCAGCATTTCAAAGCCCAAGCTTCCACTATGACAACTGCAGACTTGTTCCAGGAGATTCAACGACTCAAACCGAAAGCTGCTCCACGTGCTGTGCTCAAAACTTTGGGCGGCACCCAGCCTATCAGGCTGGATTTCGAGGGCGCTGTGAGCTCTGCGACTCCCTCTCGGATTCCCATTCCCGCTCGAGATATTCACGAAGAACATGTCTTAGTGAAATTGACCCTTCATGGTGAGAGACGCCATTTTCCTGAGGCTTTCACAAACGCAATCAGAGATTTGCCGAGAAACATGCAAGTGGAAGTTACGGATGCATACGAGACAGATCAGTCTGTTTTCCTCATTATGGGAATGTCATGGGGGGCTTGGGCGCTATGGACGATGGTGGCTGATTTGGATTTCATAGGGGTCACCATTGGCCCTTCCTTGATCCACAAAGGTCTCGTCGAAGTTCCGGAGGCTGGAGAAAATCTTCCTTTTCGTGGAAAGGGAAAGGCTGAATAGACTGATGGTCTGGATTGCTCTCGGGGTTGCGTTGCGAAAACAAGTTTCATAGCTCAATAAAGTGCAAGTATCCGCGATGCCAGCCTCCTTTGTAAACCCGAAATAGTCTTCGACATAACGGGTAACAAGGCACAATGTAGACCCTGAATGGGATTAGATACAACCAATCACCCTCGGCTCTGTAGTATCCTAGAGTCTGATTAGAAGACAGTGGGGCTGGTAGTTGAAGTGTTTCCAGGAGTACATAGCCTGAAATGAAAATTAATTGGTCTATTGAACAATCCCCACTGCGCATTTGTCGCCTTCGCAGGAGCCAGGTGATCAGGATAGATGGTCACTTTAATGACGCCGGTCCTTTGTTGATGGGGCAATGGGCGCAAGCTAGAATGGAAATATTGCACGAGAATGGGGTAGTTTGTGCATTTTATTGAGGTGAGCTTATCCAGGCCGCTCGTCCCTTCGCTCAGGTCAGGCTCAGTGAGCGGGTCAGCTTGACTATAAACTCACTGAGAAACCAAGGCGGCTCAGGGGCGCTCAATTCTACTCAGTGAGCAAAGAGCGGCGAGGGGTGAGCATTAAAACGGAAAGTGAAGCCAAGACGTGCCAGACATTCTCCGGTACATATACACTATCCTAGACTCTGCAGCTTGGCCTGCTCGTCCCCAGTCAGTGCCCCGTACAACTCCTGGAATCCCGGCTGTGTCGAAGCCCGTCGGAAAAAGTCTGTCAGGAAGGCCTGCGTCTCGTCATCCCGTTGTCGCACGCCGAATACACTCTCCGTTCCACCCTCGCCAAAGCTCATCAGCTGCTGCTTGGTCATTCCCAATCCTAGATCTAGCACTTGTCCCGGCACGTCCTCCCAGTCGTCGTCGCCGTCGTCACTGTCCGCATCCTCCAGGGCCGCCGCCTGCGCAGCGTCAATTGCCTTGTTGCCCGAGGCGGCAGATAATTCTTCCACTAGCACTTTGATGATCTTCAAAGGTGCTGGCACCGTAGTGTACCTGTCGGGGTTGTTGCGTGCCTGCGACCGCGTCTTGATGCGACCGGTATCCTGGATTATGAGGTCGCCCTTAACAGGCACCTCCGCCAGACGCGGATCCGATAGCTCGTATAGTCGTGCCAGGGCAAAGATGTTCTGCTTGATCTCGTCGTAGCCGGCAAAGTTGACTGAATTCTCCAGCCACTTGCTCAGCACTACTGCAAGGCCACTCTGGCCGTCCAGGTTGACCTGTGCGAGGAAGTCCACGACCTCCCGCGGGCTAATGAGCGTGAGCCGGGCGAACACCAGAATCAGACTCTGGATGAACTGTGCCTGCTGCGCGGTTGCCAGGCGCTGGGCCACAGCCTGCAGAAGCTGGGGCAGGTATGGGCCAAGTCGCTCTGAGCCGGCTTTCTCCACCAACTCGGCGGCCAGCTGGCCAACCTCGACGGCCGCATTGTCATCCACAGCCGGTCCGAGAAGTCGATCGATGATCACCAACACGACCTCGAGCGCCTCCTTGCCGGACTGGGGATCGCGCCAGGCCAGGACCTGCGCAAAGTCGTGTGAGAGCATGTGGCGCACGGCTTCGGTCGCCGGCCGGATCAGCTCGGCCTCAGTCGAGCCCAGTAGCAGACGGTTGAGCTTGGGCATCACCGTCTCAACAAAGCCTGGGGGCAAAGGCTCGGAGCTACGCTCGGCCAGAGCCCGAAGCAGATCGGCGGCAAAGTTGGTCAGAGCGTCCTCCTCGGTCATGCTGCCGACGTCGATGGCACCCATCAAGGAAGGCAACACCTTCTCGCAGAGGCGCATGTAAGCGTCGGGGCCGTGCTCGGTGATCTGATCCACAATGTCCTCAAAGGCCTCGGTGACGGTCATGGTCAACTGGAAGTTCTCAGCACCGCTGCTGGCGATATTGAAGAGCACATCGATGGCCACCGACGACAGGACCACGCTCGAATCGGCCATAATGGTGTCTCGGAGGGTTTCTGCAAGCGTCACCTTCAGGTCGTCACAGTCGGACTGCTCACGCAGGTCGTGCGCCGAGACAAACTCTGAGAGGGCGTTGATCACGGTCGTTTGGAAGGGACGAGCCACACTGATGGGCAGAGATGGAACAAGATCCTGCAGAACTCGGATGGAAGCAACCTTGACCACCTCTGAGGGATCTTCGGCGATCGCCTTGAGGGTCGCCTCCAAATATGTTGTGGTGTTCTGCTGGAATCCTTGGCCTGCAACCCGAGCCAAGGCACCGGCCGTGAGATATCCTCGTGCGCGCAGGAGCTCTTGCTCCTGCTGGAGTGCATAATTAACAAATTGGGTGAAATGGTTGGCCAATTCGAGAGGGATCTCCTGGGACACTTCGCCAAAGTCCCGAAGCAGGAAATTGAGGATGCAAAGAGCCGCCTCACGGGATTTCCATCTATCCACTAGAGTTAGCCTGTTCAACAAGGTAAGTAAGATCCTTAACATACGAAGAAGAGTTGTCGGCGAAGAGGCTATTCATGTAAGTCAGCATGCCCTCGGCCGCCTTTTCCTTCAGCCATTCCCCGACCTTGATCACCAGATCACCACTGCAGGATCGAGGTGTGTAGTTGGCCGTGACCGAAGTCTCCTCAGACAAGAACAGGTTCACATCGACATCCCAGAGGCCCTCCTCTTCCATGGTGATCTGTGCATAGGAGCTGGAAAGCTTCATGATTTCCACGAGCCAGCCAGAAGAACCTGCGGCCACACCGGCATTCTGTAGTTGCTGCTGTAGCTCTGCTTTCACCGGGGGCGCCTTGAGTAGGGTTTGAATGAGATCCAACTCCTCCAAGATGAGGAAATCAAGTGAGTAGGGGAGACCGTCCACATCCTCCAAACGGCCTTGGCGCTCGTCATCAATATAGAAGCTTTGGTAGACCGGCAAGGCATTGGTGAGTTCGTCCCAAACGGTCGAAAAGTAGGCAGGGCTCTGGGCTGTCAGGAGACCGGGGAATACACCACGAATCTTCATGAGAGTCTATAGCAGAAATCAATTAGCCATTGCCCCAATACATACTCAAGATGGAAAGTGTCACTCCGTACCTTGACAACCTGAATTTTTAAACCAATGGTCCCGCGCCACTGGGACGCGATCTCGCCCTCCCTGTGGGTATCTTCATGGGAGGGAGGTTGGGGCAGGGGTGCCTTCAGGGTCGCAACGAAGAAGGGCGACCACCCACCCAGCAACTCATCCACGAATTGTTTGATAGCCACCTTGTGTTGTTCCAAAACCATCTCAAATGTATCGAAACATGATCGGAAAACGGCGACAGAGAGAGCTCGCATCATGGGGCGACGAGTCTCCGAGGTAGCCACGGCGAAGAGGGCGGAGACGAGATCGCGGGCGACATTAAAGAATTGGTCCTCGCTAAGTCCAGTATCAACCAAATCCAAAAGCACCTTCAGAGCTCCGTGCAGGGCGCTATCGCTGGTCGTGGGGTCGTTGATGATCTGAAGTAACGAGGGTAGGAGCTCCGGCCAATCGTCCGGGAAGTCGGCACTGGCGATCTTGCTAACGGCGTAACTGGCAGAAGCTTTGACTTTGCGTTCGGGGGTCTCGGTGGTTGTGGCGAGCTCCAGCAGCGCGAGGCGGATTTGCGCTTTGTTGGCATCGTTGACAAGCACATGGCCTTTGAAATCGTCAAGCATGGAGGACCAGCCGGCACCGATGAAAGTGCGCAGCACGGAGAGGGCGGACTGGCGGAGGTTGACGGGGACGGATTCATGGGAGGCAATCGCTGTGAGGGAGATGGGGAAGGCTTCGTTGGAGTAGAGGGATTTCAGTCGGAGCTCCGCAGCCTGCCTCGTGCTGGTCGTGGAGGACTGGGTGTCTGCCAGGAGCGACAGAAGTTCTTGCTCCATGGCTAATTAGGGTGATCAATTGATCACGAGAGGAATAAAGGGGATTGGAGTTGGCTCGAGGCCGCGTAGGGAGGTGAGATCAATAAGTTTGCGCGCGCGATAAGGAGACACGAGGGGCAGCGGGCGGTCAATCGGTGTTTGTGTTTGTTGCCCGCAACACAAACCACTTTTTTGGCTTTGTGATTTCCGAAATTTTGGAACATCGAATTTATAATTGTAATGATTTGTATCCTGGGGAATCGAATGATATTGCACGACTATTGATGTGGAAACTATCCAGTGCAATTACACTATGTCGCTAGTCTAGCAACTTGATTCGATCCATATAACAGCCTAAAGGGCCGATCCTGACCAGTACGGAGAGCCGGGCGCTGGGAGCGAGGGATACATTACACTGCACTCTAAGGTGCTCGAAGGATCTACGGTGAGTACGTGCAGGATGTACTTTGGGCAGGGCCCCTCCGGTCTTTCTCAGATTACCGCATGCCGAGACTGTAGGGTCGACCTCTTGATCCTTGCTTGTCTTGCCACATCTGTCTGCAACACATGGGTCCATCAGACAGGGATGGGGTAAGATGGAGGGGAAAGATTCCGACGGATTTAGAACACATGAACTCGGCTCCTTCCGATAATATTTAAGAGGGAAATAATATTTCTGATACCATAGCTCGACTTTCCAGTCATCCATACAGACTCTACGCTCAAGTCGCAAGCCTCAATCAGCTTTCATTCCATTTAAGGCGATTTTGGGGTTGCGGATTAGTCAAATTCAACACGTCACCTGGAGGCAAGGCATCACTACCCACCTTCCTGGGCGGTAATCCGGAAGCTGCTCATGTGGTAATGTTTACAAGGTTGCATGTACAGATGTTCAGTACTTAGTGACGGACCTCGGGTACCTGGTGAGAACAGGGCGGAAAAATCACGAAAAGCCACCGACAAATCGAAAGTCCAGGCTGATGCAGTCAAGTCGGTTAGAAGTAGATTACTGGGACGCTTAGTTGCGATTTCAACGCTTGACACCGTCCGGTGTCATTGGGTGGATCGTGATCTTTCGGAAAGAAAACAAGCGGCCCACCGGATTGACTCAATGTCAGTCGGGAAACTGATCATGATATAATCTTTTGAACGGATCACATTGTCGCTTTTTTGTGGAGGGCGGGGTTTTCGAATACCCGGTATGATTATTATCAGTCGCTGAAGATTGTTGAAGACAATGACATTGTATTCTTAAGATGCCGTTGTTGTTCAAAGTAATTGTTCAGAGGGGAAGAAATACCCAGTGCCCCTCACCTAATCTCCATGATCACCGAAGATCTTTCCAGCGATGACAGTATAGAAACGGATGGAAGGGACGATTGATAATCGCGGCAGAAAGAGTCGATCCCCAGGGGCAAAGTCGGAGCAGCGCGGCGCTCTCCCCGGGGATCGTACCCTTGTCTCAGCGGCCGCCACTGCCGTCAGCAATTGGAAGATCATCGGTAAAGTGAGTGAGGGGCGTACAGATGTGTACAGATGTGTACGCCGTGGTATGGCTCGTGTACCCGGTACCGCCCTGGTACCTCCGAGTGCTACGGCCTGCGGCGGTGGACGCTGTAATCGGCCGTACCGCAATACTCCGAAGGGTTTTTTTCATGCAGTCTTGAAGAGTGTCGTAGAGTTTGGTCATGGGCTCTTTTGTATTTCCTTAGATTGTATAGGTCTGGTACCTGATCTGGAAAATAAGCTTACATCCGCACAGTGGCTTTTTCTCTTCCCCTGCTCGGCTATACCCTGTCGGGTCTTGCACCGCTCCCAAGGTTGGGCCCTGAGCGGTTTCGTGGTTCCATGCCCCATATCTCTTTTGGTGTTATACCCAACGTGTGTTATTACGCCTTTGTTTTTCCTTTTTTCCCTTTTTTTTTCAGGCCAAGCGATGATCGCCCCTCGCCGCTAGAGTCTCATCATCCCACCCACTTCACTAACTCGGTGGGGAAGGGAAAAAAGAGGCAAAAAGGGCAGAAAACTGTGCGCTCTGTGCCCATACACAAAAGGCGGTACCTTGGATACGAACTGTATTGTTCGACCTAATTTTTTCCAACATGGCCCGCGCCCGGTGAGTCCGCGACAAGGTTTTCCAGACAGTAAAATTTTTCTACTTGCGCGGAATGGAAAAAGGAAGGGCAGTAGATATCAATGAAATAAAAAAAAGAAACGACAGAAACGAACTTGTAGAAGTGAAAATGTAGACGAAAATGCTACAGGGCCAACCCATGACGCAACCACGTGACGGGCACCGTGACCTTCCACTGACCGTCGCCTTCCACTCCTGCTTTTCCCCTCGAGCGAGCCACGGGGTACATCGTCTCTCAACGTCGACTCATCGCCTTTATCTTTATCTTGTCCGGCTCCTTTCTTGTCGCCCTCGCCAGGCACTGAGGTTTCTTTGCCGACCCCCTCGGGTTTCACCCTACGCCCCCCTCCTTCCTCTCGCTTTGAGCCCACCCCTCCTCCCTCAAACACAGGGACATCATTGCTCCAAAAAAAAGTCCCTCTTTTTTTTTTTAATTTCTGGGATCGGCGCTTTGGTTTCTCTCGTCATCCATCCCTCATGCTTTGAGGTTTTGCATCCTGTCGTTTTGTCCACCCAAGCGTATGTTCCATTTTCCTGAACCCCCTCCTCCCCTCCCCTCCCCAACCCAATATACCGAACCCCCCATCTACTCCCTTCTCCGACCCAACTTCATTCCCGACCGACAACCAGGGGTCCTTTCTTCCCCTTCTTACTACTTAATCCGACCGTCTCAGCACTTGCCGCACACTACCCCCCCAAAGGCTCGCCCGCGAAACTCGTCGTGTTGTTGGCCGTCGGCAGGCGGAGAAAAAAAACTTGATATTGCACCACCCATCCAACCAAACATAACACCAGGGTTGACCGATGATTTTAGAAAGGCAGAGCGATGATTAGCTTCAGGGTGGCACATCATTCAGATTCTTCGAGACTCCGTCAAGATCACCCTTACCGTGGAAACGACGCTGGATCGTTCGACGGCAATGCCGATGGCCAGTGAGACCAGTAGTACCACCACCATGACCACTTTCTCCGCTCCGGTCCCTGCTACCAAATCGCTGCCAACCAACCAGTCGGCGCTGGCGGCTTCCTTCACCAACTTCCTCACCGTCTCTGTCCACCAAATACTTTTCCTGCGATCCGTCTACCCGCGCGCGACCTTCCTGCCGGTACGGGCATACAATTACCCTGTCCGACAATCCCGTCACCCGAAAGTGTGTGACTATATCAACGATGCATCGATCGCAGTCGGAACAGAGATCTTGAAAGGCACAATCACCGCCGTCAGTATTATTATTTCATCTCTCCGCACAAATCAACCCCTCGAACGATATGCATTTGATCTGTCGGGCTTCCCTCGGGCCCCGGCAGGAGAAGTGAATACCACGTTTGAAAACAGAAATGAAGATTCATCTATGCCAGGCGCCCCCGTCTCAGACCGGGGCCCCGCGCCAACCTCGGTCGACCTCGAGTCACAATTCCGGGCCTGTTTGGCCCGCCTCGCGTCCGCCTGTGCGCGATTGACGCCGCTGCCGCGGGATGACGAATTCAGCTTCACCGTATGCATCGAAGTGAGGGAGGACGCTTTACCCCCAGCGGGCACCACCAAAGAAGAACAAACGTGGATTGTCGCCGAACCCGGCAAGGTGCACCTACGATCCTGCACCGCGCCCTTCTCCGTGTCGAAAGTACGCAACGGCGAGCCCCAGCGGCCACCCCCTCCGGTCTCGAATGGCCGCGCCAAAACAGTACCCGTACGACGTGTGGAGGCTGGGGAGCTTCGGTTGGAGTTGTGGGTAGAGGAGGCGCGGCAGAAGTTTAACGAACCGGTGGATTCAGAACATCCGCCATGAACTTCAATTTTTCCTTGAAATTGCGGGGAAAAAACGGGAAATATTTGTGTCAAGTTTCTCTATGGGAAATTGTTGTTCGTTTGTTATCTGTCCACACCCATTTCAGTCTCATTCTTGATTTAGCGTGACCAATGATCGAACATACATGATGGACGAGGAAATTAGGAATTGCCGTCCGCAAGAAAGTGGCGCAAATACATAAAACGGGGAGCGGACGAATTTTTGGGACTCGCATGGCATTTACTTACATAGATCAGGTTCATATCTTTCCTCTTTCTTTGGCTCCTTCTCTTTCATCCCCTCCCCCTCCCCCAAAGCTCTCCCCCCTGCTCTTTTCATCCTTTTATACTCTTTCATGACGCTCCTTCTCCTTCCACCCTCTTTCTCTCTCATCCTTTTTTACTGCAATTTTGCCTCTTTGCATCTCCTTGTGCTGATCCCTGGGTTTTGACTCTCCTCGCTGATCTTTATTGCTGCGGTCTGGCCTCTTTTTCATACCATCTCCTTTTTTGTACTTCATTCGTCTCCTATGTTGAATCTCTCTCAACTACATGATTCTCTTTTTTTTTTTCTAGCCAATTCAATTATCTAGCAACTAGTCTCCCAACCGTCGTCTCGCTTCTGGTCTTTGCGTCACAGTGTTGTTTGATTCATTGCGTCATCGTTTCCCTTTATGAATCTCCCTGGCGTACATAATGTTTGGCTCGCGTTTTATGTCTATGCCGTAATGTCTTTGCATTCGGCCTTTCTTTTCTCATTCATGTGCTTTGTTTGCCTGTTTGACTGAGTTCTCTGTTCTCTGGGCCCGGCTGAAAATAATGCGCCGACCAGCTTGACTTTGTAAGTGTTATATAGCCAGTCGAATGTGCAGTATAGTGTAATGAATGCTGTGGAAAGACTCGATATCAGTATGACTCGAGTAGTCCACTCTTGGTGGCAGGCCACAATTAAGGATCGTACATACTTGAGGAACCTACCCTGACAGACGATAGTGGCATGTGATATTGAGACCTGCTTCCCGATGTCCATGTCAGAGCTTCATGCTGTTGCTTTGTATTGGTCTTCCCATCAGCCTCTGTCCTTGTCGTTTCCAACTCTTGGTTGATAGGTACCAGTGCTCGGTTAGTATGGCATGTGACATGGATACACGTTGAGCTCATGTTGAAGCTTGCGTTTTACTTCATGCTCCTTGGTTTGGGTTTCTTCTCAGCTTCTCGATGTCGGATGTCGGATGCCTGGAATTCTTGGTAACACTGCGAATGATACAAAGCGACTATATTTCCGATGCTACCGACACCCTGTTCATATTGGCTATGTAGCTATAACACTGATAATGAAGTCTACGTTATTCATAACGGAGTGTCCTCGTTGACATACATCCGAGAGTGAACTATACTCCTGCAATGACGTTGACCTTCATTGAAAATGACCATCGCCCCACACCGATCAAGTCACCAGACATCCCAAAATCGGACGACCAAATAGAGTTAATTCGGCGAATCTAATCTACGATCTGCCACCAGCCTCTGCCAAAAGATGTATAGATCGCATTACATAAAGCACCACCTGACCCGCTCATGCCCTACGGGTACCAACTCACCTGACCCAGCACAAGCCCTGTTACGTCAACAGGTCCGACCGCCAGTACAACTTTAGCCTATCAATCCGCTTGCCGTCGCTTGCCATCGGGCCGGTTGACAAAGAGAAACCGCATCGCCGCTTGCCCACGTATAGAGCAGGAGATTCCGGCCCCGATCACGATGCGGATTCGAGCGGGGATGGCACAGGATCGGAGTTGGCTGGTGTTACCACATAGTTCCCCCTCATTCTCCAGCCCCGGATTTATATCTGGCCGTTTGGAACCCGTGGGTTGGCATTTGAGGCGTTAATCCACTTTTGACTCGACCCCGGATCTTTTCTCTCCTGTCATCTTTTGAACTTGACGGTTATTTTATCTCCTGCTTGCAAGCTTGGAAGTCAGTCTATGCTTGTTTCCCCTCGGAATCACATTGCGGACAAAGCTCCGCCGAGAAGGTTTGAGATTTTCCTCACTCGTTAATAACTTCCAACGCTCCTATATAAACTATCTACAGAGCGCCAGCCGTAGCACGACAAAGATGATCGCCAAGGATACCCCTTCTCTCCCAATGGGAGACTCGCCAGATCTAATCCTGGTCCCCGCCACCCCCTCAGAGCGGATCGCCTCCATCAGACTGAACAGCATCGCCTGGAAAGGACCCTTGGACATCGACACCTACATCGCGCGAGAGAACCATCTCCTCGAGCAGCGACTGACCCGCGACAGACTGACGTGCTGGATCCTGGTCGACCGCACCGAGCCCGAGGGTAACCGCACCATTCTCAGTTCCTGCGAGTCCTACAAGAAGAAAGCGCTCCTGGCGCATGACGGCCACGTGGAAGATGTTGGTACGCACGGCGTGGGCAGCGTCTACTGTCGACCCGAGTTCCGGGGGAAGGGCTACGCGAAGCGTATGCTTGAGGAACTGAGTACTAAGCTCGATACGTGGAAGATGGAGAAAGAGGCGAGGGGGAGGGCGTTGTTTACTATTCTTTTCTCGGACATTGGGAAGAAGTTTTATGCTCAGTTTGGATGGCGGCCTTGTTTGTCCTCGCACTTGGCTCTGCCGGCGGAGGGAGTGGCCGATGGAGCGGGTGCAAAGACGAGGGATCTGTACGCACACGACGTCCAGAGCAACATGTGTAGTGATGTCGTTCTGGCCAAGCTGCGAGATCAATTGCAAGCTGCGTCGCGCAAGTCCACTGGTGCCAAGGTTGCCATTGTGCCTGACTTTGATCATTTCGTATGGCACTGGGCTCGTGAGGAGTTCTTCGCTAAGAACATGTGCTCGCACCGCTCTCCGCCCGTCATCAAGGGTGCTGGAAACGACGATGCCCGCGTGTACTGTGCTTGGAACCGAAACTTTGGCGAAGAGCCTGAGGATAATGTCCTGTACATTCTGCGGTGGGTGTACGATGATCCCACGACACCAGAGGAAGAGCAGAAATTGGTTCACGCCATGGTCGATATCTTGAAGCGAGCTCAGCAGGAGGCGCATGATTGGAATATGCACACGGTCGAGTTTTGGAACCCGACTCCGCTGCTGCAGAAGGCTGTGGCCTTGTTGGATCCTGATGCGCAGCTTGTGCACCGCGAGAAGAGCAGCATTTCCAGTCTGCGGTGGACCGGTGCTGAGCAAGGACTTGGCAAGGACGTGGAGTGGTTTTTGAACGAGAAGTACACTTGGTGCTAATCGCTTGCTTTTGGATACCTCCCACTTCCGTGAGGATGAATCTCTATATTTCTTGGGCGGCAAATATGAGCATCATGTTTCTAGAGGAGCCCGGCATCATAGACTGGGACCCCATCAATAAATGCAGCATTGCCTTGGTGGTTTGCACTCAGCGGCGACTTTGGGTTTTGAGCAATTCGTGCCAGTTCCTCGTAGTCTTGGCTTTGGCGGTCGAAGATGTAGCTGTCGAGGCTTTGCTGGTTTGTTGCCGTTGCGATGGTTCAACATAGAAGACTGTTGTAGGATCGGGGCTCTTGTAGGCTCCCTCTGGTAGCTTCGACAGTGCAGCTTCATCTCTCCATGATTCGGGAAGGAAATCCTTCCAGGCCCGTAGGAACTCACTGCGTCCAACAGCAGACGATGCCGTGGGAGCCGTAGCAGCAAGATACGTCTCGCCCACCCATTTTGAAACCTCAGCCTTGTCAAAGCTCGCCCCTACAGCAACAGGTCAGTCCAAGATGCCCAGTGATAACTTCGAGCTCGCCCAAACTCACATTTGATTTCATCTGCCAACGCCGGCCGCTCATCCGGAACGCATAACCTCCGTACGACGGCCTCAAGCAGACCCCGTGGGAATGGCTCCGTGTCATCATCATCAAGTACGGACTTCCACAGATCCCCAACAAGGAACTGTTTCTCCAGATCGATCCCCTGCAGAAGCGCACCCTCCATCATACGCTTCCACACATTCACCCGCGTCCTCGCCGAAGGCCTCCAGCAAACCTTCAGCCTCTCATCCACAAAAGCACAAATCTCCACCCACCCCATCTCACACTGCGCGGCAGAAACAGGAATATCGGCACAGACCTGATCTCTCAATTGAAGAGCTCCCGGAAGCCCCAATTCACCCGACTCATCCATCGCAACATCCCCATCATCGTCCCCAGCCCGCAAATCATACAATCCAAGACTCTTCTCCAGAAACGGAACAACGGAGAAACCACCCGGAGGAATATGCAGCTCAAGCGTCGACCCGCACTTCGCAATAGCCGTAACCGCCTCGTCTGGGAGATTCAACGCACCAGACTCCCCGGCTTCCTCCTCGACGACTTTGATATCGGCTTTGGAGATCTGGCCCAGACCGGGTCGGAGGATGTGTAGCGAGTTTGAAGACTGGACTTGGCGGATGCGGTATGTTTGGGTCGGGGTGCATAAGTTGACATAGTCCTGGCCGCTCGCGTCGGCTACAGCGTGGGCGAGGGCCGTGGAGGGTGATTTTAGTTCGAGTCTATGCTTCAGTGTTAGCTTGTCGGTGTTGATAGCTCGGTGTTGACTTACGCGGGTGCATCTTTGGATGTTAGTAGGTCCTCCAGCTCTGGTGGGATTTCTAGCAGTCGGAAGCCTTGCTGTGGCTGGGTATTGGTGAACAGAATGCTCGGAGTGCCCTGGGTTGCCATTGTGAGCGAATGCTGATCAGCGAGCAGGTGGGATGTCGGAGAGGAACGCGGGAAAAAAGAAGGGGACGCGCTGGACGCGCTCCGAGGGCACAGACCACCGTTTAATAGAGTTACTTCACCCGACTCCGTGACCATCTTACCTGTAAGCAATTAGATTCGTAGGCAATGATACTAATGATTGATGAGATTGAATGTATCTGCATCAAGAACTCTTAGAAAATCGTCGTTTATTTTTAAACACTGCTTTCCCCCATATCACGCCATCTAGTATGCTATCTAAACACCATGAAAAAAATAACACCAATAACAGAGCACATATACAAGCAAGAATGGGAACAGACAAGCTGAACGAGCCATGCGTTGATCGAGAATGTCGGTCATGAGAAAAGCCTCGGATGGCTTATGCAAACCGACAGAGGCCAAATCGGTCTCGAGCAGAAAATCAATAATCCAGCCGGCTGGATAATTCTATGATAGAGCCTTTTGAATGGTGGTTAAGCAAGAAATAGCAAGAGCCATTTCCAGGGCAGAGGCATCACTGGCTGCCTTATTTGTTTGAAGAGCCCTTTCCAGCAGCTGCATCCTTGGCCGGTTGAGCAGCAGGCCCCTCATCAGAACCCTTGTACGTATCGCTGACTTTGCGTATATTCCCAGTCTTGGACTGGGCACTCTGCTTCTGCTCGGCGAGTTCGCGTTCTCGCTCTTCCTGCTCGCGAGCCTGTCGCTCCAACTCCATCTCTTCCATGTGGCGCAGATCGTCAACGCTGGGCTCATACAAATGCCAGATCGTATAGTGTGGTAATCCAACGACGGAGAACTTCATGCGTTTCGCCATCTAAAGTACGTTAGCTGTTGTAGGGCCGACCGAGACAATTGTTCTTACCTTGCCAAAGCCTTCAGTCTCAGCATGTTTCTCGAAGCTGAATGCTGGGAAATGAACACCAGCACGGAATACACGGGCTTTTGCCAGAATACTGACACCGCCAATACCGTCCAGCTCCATCTCCATATCCGGGTCACCGTAGGGGTCGCGGAGATAGGCGAGATGAGGTCGCCATGTCGCATACTCGGCATATCCCTCCACAATGACAGCATCCTCATCTAGTGTGTCCGCCAGCGCGAGTGCCGTCTCCGACTCCTGCCACGAGTTCAAATCGTACGGCTGCTCTCCACCCAGCCAATCGGGAAGCGGCCGCCACACATCTAGTACCAATTAGCGTAGTTCTCCTCTAGCAAGGCATGAGTCAACACATACTCGGAACGGTGACATCCTTGTTATGCCGCATCAAATCCTCAATAATCGTAAATGGCGCCGTCTCCACGTCTGCATCACGCCAGTAGACCCAGCTATGGGTAGGACGGAGCGTGGCGCTCAGCAGCCAATTCCGCGCCTGAGCCATCAGCTTACGACGGCTGGCCTGAGCCTCGAAGCCGTGCCGACTCTCGACATCTTGCTGCACCTTCTGCCCGAAATCCTTCTGGATCACCGAGATCTCTCCAAAGGCCAATTTCGGGTCCGGGTCGTTCTGCACTTCTGTGAGCATGCGCGACAGCATGCCGAGAGTATCATCGCGCGAGTCGGAGACTAGGAAGGCAAGGTCGATGAGATTGTGGGGGTAGGTGAGGTTGCGGAGGTGAGAGAAGAACATTGGGAGGTGAGAGGAAGCATCTCGTAGCGGGGTGAGCATGAGAACACGTTCCCCGCGCTCCCAGCCCTTCTCCGTTCCTTCCACTTCTGATAGATCATAGTATCGGACCGTCTGTAGTTGTAGGTCTTCGGTGCCGTGGAAAATGCCGAGCGAGAGGGTAGGGAGGATCGCAGCGCGCCATGAGGGAAAAAAGAAGATGGCCAGCAAGAGGGAAATGCCACCAAGGAGAATGAGCCGTTGAAAGAGCTGGCGTCGACGGCGGAGGGCAGATTGTGAGCGAGGTTGGAATCTAGCATGGAACGGTCAGTTTCTTGGAAGATCGACCGTCATATGCGGCCTATGTGAATATGCACGCGTCACTGCAGTGGACCTACTTGTTGGGGGAGAGGGAGAACGTGCTGTCCCCGCGAGGATAGGCAGCGTAGCCTTTGGGCGAGGCGTAGAGCCTGTTCATGTCGCTAGCAGTCGTGCAGCATCGGGTTCTGGGCGTGTAGGGAAGGGCCTTGGCGAGTCCAGCCCGTCGATCTCTTAAAGGCCAGCTCGAGGTGCCCGCGGGAGAGGCGTGTTGTGGAGGAATGAAGGGATGGCGATCTGAGGATTGAAAAGGAAAAGAAATAAAAGATCCAAGGTTCCCGAGGTTTCCCCCCTTTCGATCGCAGAACAAAAGAAGTGTAACCTGCGATGTGGCAGGTTTCACGCTTTCCGCCCTCACCGAATCCGGCGTCCGCTTGCAGCCGATCTTCTTATCTCTTTTGGGGACTCTCGATTTATCAATTCATTTCAATTCATTTCAATGTGTTCGCCCATGCAATTTGGTTTAATGTACAACTCGTGATACCTCAGCACCTCAGCACAGCGTCGGCCTTGGACTGACGGACCCTGTAGATCCTTTTCCTTTCCCCGTCCAACCTCCTTCAATCTGTTGCATCATTTTAACCAACACTTTCCCCATCTGGGCCCCATCTCGTAAGGTCGGTATGACGGATCCGGCCTCGTACTCGCTGTCCAGAATATAGTACCGTTCCGTTTGACAGGTCTCCACCACGTCCCGCTGAAATGCGACTTTGGCGATCACCTTGGCCGGAACATTGGCTTTGTTGATTGAGCTTCGAGATACCATGCGCAGAAAGGGCCTCAGCCCCGACCGTGTCTGATGTGCCACTCTGACGGACAGGGGAGCCCCGGTCCGCAGCTTGCTCTCGCCCGCTATGCCGCCGGGGTCCAGGGTGAAGATGTCCAGGGAAATATTACCGGTCTATATGGGTGGTCAGCATGTGGTCGGGATCGAAATCACGGGTCAGACTGACGCTGGCCAAACTCCGCCGCAGTGCATAGAATGCCACGCTGATGAGTAATTTACTGCTTCCATACCGGACATTTCCTTCCTTCGCGCTCATCGGCGTCCCTGGTCGCCGATCATCTCGGCCCTGGTCGCTGTCGAAGTAGTCTAGTCTTCCATAGGAAACTGCTGAACATCCAATGTTGATCACTTTCGCGCCTCCGTCGGGCGTTCCGTCTCCAGCTCGGAAGGACTCGAGGAGACCGATTGTTAAGAAGAACGGGGCAACACAGTTGGTCTGATATACAGAGTCGTACCCATCGATCGTCAACTCGTCGACGATATAGGATGCAATGGCAGCCGAGTGAATTAAATTGACCACCGGTGGGATCTCATTCCTTCGCACTCGCTCCACGGTACTCTGGGCAAAGTCGGTCACTGATCTGAGGTCATTCAAATCGAGGTTGATGGCCTCAATAGATCGCGGTCCGACGAGCCGGACTTTTGCGATCAGATTGCGAACATCTGCCCCTTTGATATCTCGTGCAGTTAAGAGTATGTGTGCAAAAGGCTGGGTCTTGGCAATGGCAACGGCGATCTCTGATCCCAGTTGTCCATTGCCTCCCGTAATTATAACGGTGCCGGTCAGCGATCTGCCCATGTCACTTCGTATTGAGGAGCACAGATGACCAGAATTGCATCCCAGCTTCTGCAATGGGTGGGGTCGATAGAACGGAGGGAGAGGACAAAGGAAAATTCAATGCAGACCGAACCTAGCGTCCTGCATCCCCAGCAAAGACTATATAACGCATCGGGGAGCTTACATCTGGTTCCCAACCCGCCCCCAGCCAATCGATTCAGTGGACCATGAACGGTGGCAGGGCCGACATGTCTCAGAGGTGAGCGGAGCCTGTGTCTTCCAGAAGAACGAGTGGATCAATCAGATGCAGACACAGGCGACGTGCTGCTTTAGTGCCGCATAGCGAGGTCCAGGGCAGGTTCCCCTAGCTTGGCGCCTCGGAAAGGCATCTTAACTGCCCGAGCAAAGAGCGTTCATCAGTACGTGTCGGTAGTGAGTCTTAAAAAGGCGAATCGAAAGATCAGCGGAGATTGGGCTTGCGATCGCGGGGGATCCGGTCGCTGTGGGGCCTTTTTTAGCCGTAGTTCGTTTTGATCCGATCTTTTGTCCTTGCCCAGACGATCTAAGGTAGGAATGGCGGAACACCCTGCATCAGTAACCGAGTTTCGTGTGGATGACAACTCCTGTCAGCAGTGTGCGAGCCGGAAACCCCGCCCCGGGCAGGGGTTTCCCTTTCCTTCCGACTCGTCGTTGTGTTTGTTGGCATATAGTAATACTAGCTCTATAAGACGCAATTCCATCGTTTACTTGGGCTGGTCAACAAAAAATCCTATCCTTCCCCTCATCTTATACAACGCAGCCCCATGGATGAGTAAAAACAAAAAACAAATGACTCGCCCGGAATCGAACTGTGGCTGGGGCAAGTCACGTGATGTCGTACCAGATGAAAGCCATTAGATTGAGCCTCATTTGGATCATCGCAGTGGTTTTTAAACATTTCCAATTTGACCGGCTACCGCCATTTAATGGGCTATCTGCATATTCATAGTCATAACGTTATACATTGTTGCTTGAGACATTGGTGTCACTTGGGTATATCCATTGCTAAAGGATAACCGGGTACTGAGTATACAGTGATAGTCGAGGATGAGATTGCGTATCCATCTAGTAAAAATAGCCGAATTCATGCCCAGACGTCAACCAAGATCTTAACATGCTTATCCTTCTCATTTATGAGCGCCCGGAATCCCTTCTCAGCCACCATATCCATGGGAATCTTGCTAGTTATCATAGACTCCGGCTTGATTTTACCTTGAAAAGAAGAATTAGCCCAAGGTCTAGAAGTAGAGGATTCGACCTACCAGAAGCGATTGCTTCGATAACAGCGTTAAAGTCCCCATAATCATAGATAGCAGCCCCGGTGACATGTTTCTCACCCAAAACAATATCGACGAATGCATCAATAGTAGGCTTCTTCTCCCAGAGTGATACAATGACAGCTGTTCCGCGCACACGGAGACCAGCCATGGCGGTATCTAGTCCAGCTTGGACTCCAGAACATTCGAAAGCGATCGAGGCTCCCCGGTAATCACCAGTGATGGCTCTGATTTCTGCAACGGCATCCACTTCCTTGGGGTTAAGGGTGTGGGACGCGCCGAATGTACGGGCGAATTCTCGTCGCTGAGCTGAGATTTCAACGACGGTGATTGTTTTGATGCCTCGCGCCTTCAGTACTTGAACTATAGCGAGTCCGATAGGGCCGGCTCCGACGATTAGCACCGTGTCGTTGTCTTGGAGTGGACTGCGGCTGACGGCGTGCCATGCAACAGAGAGGGGCTCTACCAATGCTACGAAAGATTAGTTTGGAAGATACCCTTCGAGTTATGAACGTACCGCCAATGTCCAGGGGAATCGATTCCGGTAGTCGGATTGCATGTTTTTCGTCGATGACAACGTGGTCGGAGAGACCACCGGCGCTTCCTAGATCGCATCACTACGGGAAAATTCAAGTAAGAAAGGAGACGGCCCAGAACGTACCACTATATCCAATAAAACCCAGACTGTCGCAGCAATTTGTTCTACCCATCAAACACCTCCGGCATGTATCATCACTGAGATTGGGCTTGACAGCGACCTTATCTCCAATCTTGAGTCCAGTCACTCCATGCCCAACCTCTTCGACCGTTCCACTGAACTCGTGGCCAAGAGTCGTGGGAAGTTTCTCACCCGTCAGTGGATGAGGGCTGACAGGCACTGCATGTGGGCCGGTAAGGTATTCGTGAAGATCTGACGAAACTTAGAAAATCAAGAGCTGAATGGGTCCTTGGATTCCATACCACTGCCGCATATACCCACGAACGCAGGCTTGATCTTGAATTGAATAGATGCTTAGTATCTGACCTGTAATGACACGCCAATATGTCAAACACACCTTAACTTGGCCGCTACCACAGACCGGCTCCTCAACCTCATCTAGGCGGATGTCTTCCCTCCCATGGAAACGAACGGCTCGCATGTTTACTCGAATCTTGATTGATGGGATGCAGCGGCGCTGGTTGGGGGGGGGGGGGGGGGGGGGAAGTAATTAAAAACCCCCGGAAGAGATGATCCCCTAATGCATCAGGTGGTTTACCGAATTCACCGACCTTGTCTCAAGAAATAGTTGCTGACCCCATCCGAATACGAACAGAGGCCGGGGAGAAAATCCCCCTCCCCGCACACTCCGGGGGGTAGCACGACTATAGGAGGCGAGTCCCACATTTCAGTAGGGACGGTCGGAATCAAAAGAATCTACTGCGGAATGGGGCCGTCTGCATTTGCTAAGCATGGTATCCTGGGTCGGTTTACAACCCACCTCCGATCCGTGCATTTCCGACGTTGAGAAATGCATCTACCTGATAGAGCAGAGAGGCCGGTGATTAGAATATACGCAAGGCGAAGTAAATGTACGAAGCAATTAGTAAACGGAAAGAGCACAAGATTGACCGTCACATAGTTATATTTCATTACGAGACCAGCTCAAAAAAATTCCTGAGACTTGTTGGGCTTCACTTGCTCTTTAGAGTAAGAAGTCCCTTCAAAGCCTCCGTCTCCCCTTCCAGCTTCGAAACCCGAAGTCTCAATTCATCCCTTTCCCTCCGAATACTTTCCAGTTCGTCCTCAAGACTCTTCATCCGATCTACGCGTCTCTGACGGCATCTACGGGCCGCGAGAGTGTTCAGTCTACGTTTTTCAACGCGAGACGAATCCACACGGCCCAGGACATCGTCGCCCTGCGACATGGCAGGGCTAGAAAGAGACGTCGTGACGGATCCAGGGAGTTGAGACACAGGAGAGGCATGCGAAGACCCGTCTAATAAGATGTTAGGAATGAGGTGGTCTTTCAAATACAAGGTGGAGTGGTCTCACCTTGCGAATTCACCGAGCTAGCAATATAAGCGGAGGCAGGAGTGGGGTTGGCTTCATTCGACCCCGAATCCGAAAGAGAAGCAAAGGTAGATGCCACGCCGTACCCCAGGTCATTCACTGCATCAACACAGTCGAAGCCGGGATACGGCATGGCGTGGTTGATTGATACGAAATTCCAGTCGGTATCAGCAAAGAACAGATCCTGATCTGTCCAGAGTTCCGACTCTTGCACGAGATTGTCAAAGGATTGGCTGTATGCCACGGCCGAGGGGATATGACCGGACGGCGGTGCCAGGGACGAAAGCGGATACTGATGGTGGTTGAGGTGGTCGGGGGAGAGACTATGCCAGGGCAAAAACGGCCCCTCCAGCCCTTGGGCGCTTGACGGAGGGGCAGAGCTGGGCGGGCTGCCAGAAGATGAAGGTCTGCTTGACCGCCGCGGCGCTGTTGCAACTGCAGGCCGGCATGATTGGATCGTTTAAACGGGCCTGAGCGGGCCCGTGACGCGTTGAATCTTTCTTAAACGGAAATCCGGTGTCCTCTAGGGACGGTAGGGAGCAGACTCGGTCACGGAGGCCGAGGAGTGGTGTCCTGAGGAAGAAAAGAAGTGAAGAGGAGATAGCAAAAGATATAGTCAGCGGTGGAGTTGGCGCCCGCTGGCTCAGGCCTCCGCAGGGATCCACTGTAAGCGACAGCTGATTGGCCACAACAGGACTCATCATGACTCATTTTAGTGCGCTCCAATTATCCAATTACATCCCTCGAAACTGGCCTTATCCCGGCTGTGTCGACGTGGCTATGTCACTGCATTGGCCCTTTAAGGGGTTCAATCCTACGCTGAGCCAGAGTTGGCGCCGACGGGGTAGGGTTACTTTGTCCGCAATTTCAAGTGTCCTTTTGCCGTTGTCTTGTGGCTAGCTAAGAATACACGTGATTCAACAGCTCTCATATCTACGAAACCGAGGCTCGTCATCTTTGAGTGAATTATATCCAAAGACAAAGAAGACAAGTTGTAGATGCCGTTCGCACGTCTTATGTACACACCGGCTGTAATTCCTTGACAATTTTCTCCAACAATTCGAGAGCGTCATGAGTCTATTTGCAGAGCAAAATTGTCTATAGACTGAGGCGCCTAATATGCATGACCCATTCAATTGAAAGGCTTTGTTACAGTAGATTTTGGAAACAGATTATATACCGCCCCAGACACTCACGCTTTGTTTCTCGGCTTGTATCCGAAACCACGCTAATCCGTATAAGGTTACTTCAAAACAAGCACCTATAGTATAGTGACCTCTAAGACTTCTCGTTCAACTACTAATGCGCTATATGTAATTTGTTGTCAAAGCCTATAGTGAGATACAGAATATATTTTTAGACGCCCCTCGATTTATTGCGGCCTGTTCAATAAATACTATACGCTAAGGCCTAGGCAATGGGCCAGAACAGTTTTTCTCAGTATACACTGGTTAAGGCGATTTCGAGAATGACTATATACAGGCAAACTGTTAGCTGTTAAATTCGATCGTCTCTGCACGACCTGAAGTTACAAGTGATAGGCGATCGGCATTTAGTGAGTCGCATCAAGTTAGGTTACGATCTGAATGATTGGGTCTGATTGTTCAATATGGAGTCATGGATCCACCACGAGAACCTTTCAGCTCAGCCGCACGCACCCCTGAGCCCTGAAGAATGGATCTCTAATGGGAATTCGTCATGCCATTGCTGTGAGCGATCGCCTGAAAGACCCTGGAGCCTTTCGACAATCTTTCTGGGAGGGCATATTGGATTGGGCTGCTAACGAGGCAGCCTAGTGCATAATTCCTAGGCTTAGTTGGCTCTTGGTGGCTCATTGTTGACTGAATAGCCCCTCAAATAGTTGGCTGTTGCAGGGGTCATAATATTACACTAATAAACGAGGGCTAGTGCATCGAGGTCGGATGCACAAGAGTGGTCAGCAGGCCAAAATAGAACAACCTAGGCCACAATAAAATCGGTAAGGTGGTCAAGAGTTTCAGCTACAGAGAAGGCTATCTTTGCCTAGTATGTAACCGCCTCTTTAAACACTTTTAGAGTGCATTAAAAATTGGCTTGGCTGAACTTTGGGCTAGAGTCCAATCCCAAATCACGATGAGAATTCCTGTATGATTGACTGGGCTCTTGATTCCCGCTGGTAGAATTTCTACTTTCCTCTTTTACTTTATGTTACACAAAGCCTATACTCCACCTGTTCCTCATCTGATGAAAAATATATGCGGCAAGGTGTTCCCACTCGCTTGTTGATCTGATGACCCGATGAGCTACATACCCCTTAAGGCATGTGACTACTTTCCTAAAATCTGATCCGCCTATGTCACAAAATTGGGTCAGTATTCCGTGCGCTGTCCCTAATGTCTGTGGCGACACCGCTGTAGATCTTCCGGCCGCGGAGTCACTAGTGCCAGTGCTGTCGCCTCATAGCATCTAGATCGTTCTATAGACCTCAAGCCACATTACATTACAATGCGGGACTTTACACGTCACTCATGAGTAAGGTTAGTAGAATTCCAGGAACTAATGTCTAGATCGATGGTTGAGCAGCCCTGATGTAGCTGCTCTCGTAACTTCAAATTTGCCGATCCAGTCTGGCAGCGAGATAACTATGTCCTCCTATATGTGTCTAAGGCCTAAGCTTCTCTTTAGCTATGTTCTGGGAGCTTAAGAGACAGATTTCCTTTTAGGCTGTGACCTAGATTGTTACACAGCTGTGTTGATTACCCCTCTTTTGCGCACCACTATGCACAACCATGCATAGATATCCCACCACCTTGCACCTTATAGCTAAATTGTGGCTGCTTAAAATTGGACATATCTAATAAACGCAATGCAGTAACTACGCATAGCCGTACAGCGCCACAAATACCCAGGAGACTGGGCCACATATGTTTGAATAATCGATTTGCAAAAACAATGCCCTTCAACTCTAAGTGCTCGATATAAATAGGCGGTTCCATTTTGAAAGGTGCTTTGCTATTCTCTTTTTAACGACGCTGGCTCTAATATTCTGAATTTAGTATTATCAAGTCACTATGAAGTACATTGCTGCTATTGCTCTGACATCTCTGGCGTCTTTGGGTTTTGCCGATGCTGGCCCTGGTCTCCCCAACGATGAGAGCTATTGTCCCTCTTGCGTCGGTGGGTAGCATTCATGCTTGTCTTCTTTGTATTCACGCCGTGATATACACTGACTTCAAATTCAGGGACCCGATATACCGACACAACAACAGGCCAATCGGGCTGCTGTCCTCTCGGGACTGTCTATCAACCCGCAGCTTGTGTCCCTGGAACTCCCACTACCACCAACCCAACTTGCCCAGCCGACGACGGGAAGCTCTATGTTAAAAATGGCATCACGTACAAAGTTTACTGCGATGTCACGACGAATCTAGGGCCCGATGGCACGTTGTTTCCTCTTTCTATATAAGTTCTTAGTTGCTAATATCCTTACCAGTTGGTTTCGCCTATGTGGGTGACGCTAAGGCATGTGCAGACCTATGCGCTTCCAGACCGGCATGTGGAGATGCAACTTATCGCTCATCTGATAATGGATGTTTCATGTCGGTATGTGTACTAAATTTTCTCAAACTGGGGATAGCGGTCAGTTGACTAATATTCGGCGCAGTCAAATATCCTGGGGCCAGATTACACAGGTACACCTTTGCCTGGAGCCATTGTATTTGCCAAGCAGTGACATGAGCATGTTTCGTTTGATCTCAACATCAAATATCGCACAGGGAAGAACGGCCCGACCCGGCTCCCGGCTCCCGCGTCTACTGGGTGAAATTAGCAACATATTTACCTAACCCAGATTTATTGGTCCTATTATTCGTCAGAATACTGTCATTCTTTATACATTCTCATTCTTGACATAAATTCGTTTTCGTAATGATAGCTATGGACTGCCACTACTTCACGGAAAACCTGTCGCGCTTTTCTGGTGATGGCTAGGTCCCTTGCCTTGCGCTTTCGGGATTCCGCGAAGCGTCACGTGGACAGATGTATGGCTGCAAGACCTGTCACGCACCAGCAGTACTCGTCCACAGCTACGCTTTTCAGCTTGGCGCAGCTACATCTCCCAATCTTTTCGGTCCTCGCCAAGTTATCGTCCCAAGTAGCGGGGCGGCAGGAAAGCACTGCAATAGGGGCGCCCGGGCCCAATTGATGTACTTTCTAAACTTTAAAATGCAAGGAACTGACAATCCTATAATTAATCCAAGTAAGATTCTCACTTAAGTCCAGTTGAGTTACTGTCAACGACTCTAAGCCCTGATTGGCCAAGCCATCTATTTGGTCAGGTGACCACCTTTTGTGTAAACCGTCGCATTTTGTTCCTCTGGTTTTCATCTCTTCAACACTCATCTTTCCCCTGTATTGGGTGCATAATAGAACGATCGAACGTTTCCGGTCTCTTTGGACGCTTACCGCATATGGGTCTGTATGAGCATGCGTTTAACTATGAAGCACGTGACTCCATGTACTGGCGCTTCAGGCATTTAGATTCACACTCAACTGTCCATTTGTTTCAATAAATAATGGCTATGGATATTATAGACGCCCTTAAAGCATAATGAAGGGACATCGAGTCCTTCCATACGCAGGTGGTGTCCGTGTTTTGACCGTAGTTTTTATGCATCCAGTAGCTAAGAACAATATACATTGTGGGCAATCATTGGAAAAAAACAACGTGAGGTACCCATACAGGTGGGAAATCCTGTGCTTGAGATTACATCTATGTAAGATAACCGCATAGACCTAGGCATTGCTTGTTGCTACAAAATATCTACTTTGACTCCGCCCAGATTGGACAATGCTGCTGAGTCATCAAAATAGGGCCGACCGCCCAAAAAAACAGCTTAGCTTGCGGAATTCAGTTGTGAACGCGGATTTGAATTGGCCAATTGCTCTAGCAGATCCCATAGCCTGGGGTTCTCCATGAAGTTGAAACCCTTCAGGTGTGTGGCCCTATTGCGGGCCCGAAGCGTAACCCCGCGGGTCCAATCGATGACACAGATCCGTGCCCCTCCTCGAATTTCTTTTCTTCCATCACCTCCATGCGCATTCACCATGGCGACCGCAGCAGCCCCCGAGTCCTCGCTCCTTTCCCTCCTTTACCGCTCGTACCCGGCCGCCGTCTCCCCCGATGCTACCGAGTGCGATTATATCCACGCCTCTCCCAAGATCTTCCCTCAGGTCAACTTTGGCGAGGCCGAGATCGCCGACATCAAGCAGTGGTTGAAAACCGTTTCGGGCCTCTCGACTGCCCTCTACAAGGGTGAGAAGGATGTTGCTGAGAATATTCTGGTTCAGTTGAACACTCACCTCGCTACGCGCACCACTCTGCTCGGTGTGAAGCCCTCTGTCGCCGACGTTGCTGTTTACGCTCTGCTCGCTCCCATCGTTGAGAAGTGGTCACCTGAAGAGCGCACCGGAGAGAAGGGATACCACCACATTGTGCGCCATGTCGACTTTGTCCAGAACTCGCGCGTCTTCGCACTGCAGATCCCCGACGAAGAGAAGGTGAACATTGACGTGAACGACGTCAAGTTTGTGCCGAAGCCCGTCGACCCAAAGGAGGAGAAGGAGCGTAAGAAGCGCGAGAAGGCTGCTCAGAACCCTGAGGCTGCTGCTGCCGCCGAGAAGCCTCTCGTCGTTGGCCAGGGCAAGCCCGAGAAGAACGAGGGCGCTGACGCCGCCCCCGCCGGTGCTCCCACCCAAAAGAAGGAAAAGAAGGAGAAGAAGCCCAAGGCACCCAAGCCAGCCCCAGCTCCGGCCGCCCCTCTCTCCCCTTCCCTCATTGACCTCCGCGTCGGCCACATCCTGCGTGCCGTCAACCACCCCAACGCCGACTCCCTCTATGTCTCCACCATCGACTGCGGCGATGCCCCAGGTACCGATAACACCTCTCTGGACGAGGAGACCGGCAAGACCGTCCGCACTGTATGCTCCGGTCTGAACGGCCTAGTGCCCCTGGCCGAGATGCAGGACCGCAAGATCGTGGCAGTCTGCAACCTGAAGCCGGTGACCATGCGCGGTATCAAGTCCGCCGCCATGGTTCTGGCCGCATCCCCCAAGAATGATGACTCGCATGCCGGTCCCGTCGAGCTTGTCAACCCTCCCGCCGACGCCCCGGCCGGTGAGCGTATCACCTTCCAGGGCTGGTCCGAGGGTGAGCCCGAGAAGCAGCTCAACCCCAAGAAGAAGGTCTGGGAGACTTTCCAGCCTGGTTTCACCACCACCCAGGACCTCGAGGTTGCCTTTGACAGCAGTGCTGTCCCCGTTGCAAAGGAGCAGGAGGGCAAGCCCGCCATTGGCAAGCTGGTTACTGCCTCTGGAGTCGTGTGTACCGTGAAGAGCCTCAAGGATGCTACTGTCCGGTAGAGAGGGAATCATTTGCTGTTGGAGGAGGATTGATACACTAAAAAGCCATCAAGAGCATATTCACGAGAAGACGAAGAGACAATGTCACAATTTACAATTCCTTTAGTGTTCATATATTAAACGAGCAATGAAGTCCTTCGAATAATCTTTTGTCCATTCAGTTATTACATGGGCACGACTTATAAGACTCGCTCAGCGGAAGCCCGAAAATCTAGGTCCTATGAAATCATCTACTGTATCTGTCAACTAGACATGTTTGTACATCGCCCTCGACTCCACAAATCCCACATCACTTCGGAGCCGCAAAGGAAAGAGAAGGACCTCGCTGATCAAAGACCACAAACAAAGCCTTCAAAAACACATCACCAAAGATCATCATGTTCGAGCCCGAGTTCGACTGGAGACCACCATAGCACACTGTTACAAAAGTTAGAAGAAACTCCAACTTTCGATAAAAAAGAAAACTCACCCTTTTCACCAGTCGTAGTATTCATCCCAATCTCCGCAAACTTCATCATCGACCCCGGGATCGCCGCCTGATACTTATCACCCAGCGCAACGGTCAACTTCGGCAGTTCCGCCTCACAGGGGAAGACGTAGCCACCGACACTGGGAAAGATCTGAGCATGCTTGATTCCCCCATAGTACGCCTCCAGCACCTGGTCGCTGACAAGCATCAACGAAGTACCAGTATCAGCAATAGCAGTCGGCGTATCGGTAACTGCCTGCAGAGGCCCATTACCCACGGCGAAGAATCCCGTTTCGAATTGCCAGTACCCACCAGACGAGTCTACGCTGACGTTCACCAATGTACCGGAGTACTTGCTGTGATCGATAGTTCCGAACTCGTACTCGCCGACGCCATCGCTGCGTAGCAGGGCTGTCAGGACTGGTTCTTCGAGGTCCGGGGCGATGTTATCGAAGAAAGTCTTCTGGGGATCGGGCTGGAATGTGTTCATGGAGGAGAAGCCGAGGCCGAGGAGGCCGTTTGAATACGTGTCCGAAATGAAGGATGAGGATACCGTCTTGGGCAGGCCGAAGGCTTGGTTTTTGACTGTTGCGCCGCCAACGGAGACGGTGTCTTTGCAGACTGTGCCTATGGCCCAGGACTCATCACCATAGGAGACTTTAAATGAGCTGTTTCCCACTGCTTTGTAGGTGGATGACTTGTCGGGGTGGTAGATGGTGTGGCCTGCAGTGTATGAGGAGTCCATGTCCGAGTTGAAAACCCACCTGCGTGAACATGTCAGTTTCCAATTGGCCTTGAGGGGGATCGGAGCGGACGTACATGTCGGCGGAGCCGGTATCAAAGTCCATTGGGATGTTTTGCCCTCCAATGGTGACGGTCGAGATGAATTCCACGTCGCTTTGAACCGATTTCGCAGCGACTTCTCCCGTTTGATCGTCGTCGCTTGCATCCAAAGTACTGGACACGGCACTCTTGGCGATCTCGTACGGCTCGAAATCATCCAGATCAACACCGCTGAAGCTGGTGGGGGCGATGCCGAACTTGCGGTACGCCTTGTTCAGAGCGCTGGGACCGTGGGCGACATAGTCGCTGCGCTTGACTCGCTCAACCCGGAAAGACCTGCTTCTCCGGGGTTGAAGGGCGGTTGGTGCAGCCAGGGAGTCATAGCTCAAGGAAAGAAAAATTACAAGAGAAAGGATCAGATGCATGTTGTCTGATGAACTCCACTGGAGTCCGGAGTGATGTGGCTCAGCCTGAAAATGGGGAAGAGTGAACGGTCAATATGAGAGGGAACAAGACTCCGGGGCTATCAAAGAGAGAAACGCTTCACAATGGTACGTTGGGCAAATTGAATGTCAATGAGATGAACGTCGATAAAAGGACCGTTAGGCACAGCCTCGGACTCCGGGGCGCCAGCGAGTGTAAAAGGAGAGAAACAGGCTGGCCAGCGCTCAGCGCGCAATAAAATGAGAGGATCAATAAAGAAAGGAAAACAGCTTTAGCTACCAGGAGAAAACAAAACGCCAATCTGGGGGATCCAAATGTATAAAAGCGCCCAAAGAGCAAGTCCACCAGGACCTACCCGACACAACGCCTCAAATGCAGACTGCATAGAGTGGACTACGTAGCCGTCTGTAATTTTCGCCATTCTTACAGGCCCTATCACGGCGCCTGCATGCGCGACCGGCCCTTGGCCATTGCTCGGCACTTTAACTTGACCGGCCTAATGGCTCGAAATGGAGCTGTCACAGCAGTAAGCGGACACTGCTCCGGATGAGATGGATAACTCCTGACGGTACTCATCATTTTGAAACGGCGCGGTGTTTGGTGTTCGTGGAGAGACTCCTGGGCGCTTGGTCTGACAGGTGAGACCATTCAGAATGCGGATGCGCTGGTGGGCTATTGATCCTGAAACACCGCTTGGCGGGTAAAGAGCCAATCCCGGGACTGGGGTGTAGGCCCCTTGAAACGGTGCAGTGACTGGAAACGATGAAGTGAGGAGCCTAGAAGATGTTCCTGGGGAGTTTCGCTGCCGTGTGCTTAGGTTTAATTTATGCCGGTGTTTGGGTTGCTTAACTATTCCGGTAAAATAGGGGCCGGCCCGCCCTGTCCCAGCGATTGTACCACACTCGCTTTGTTCGTAATTCGGATTAATAAATGAGACTTGGAGCCGGTCAGCCATTCACCGTCAACGAAACTATCAATCTCGTCCGGCTCGAGACAAAAAGGTCTAAAAATGTGGCTTGCCGATGTCCTCAGGACCTCGAGAGTCGACGAGCAGCATGTATAAAATGTGCAACGGAGGGAGAAAGGCAAAGGCAATTCAATGAACCACAATTCCTATTTATCTAGCTAATGGAAATTACCATCGGCTTGAATCAGTTAAAAAGGACCCTGTCTTTGTGGCGTCATCCACCTTTCCAACAAACGCCCCCAGTCTGGTCTCTGACTACTCCGCGAGAACATCGTGCGATAGGTGACACCCAGGCGGTTCTCCTACATCTATCCGACTCGCGCGTTGGACTACTATGGTTGTTGGAGCCAGTGCTGGAGAATATTGATGTGCCTGAGCTTAGTCTGTATCCGAGGACTCTCCTTTGTGAGGATTCCAATGGTTTTGACAGTTGTTGCAGGATAGAATGAGAGGGTGCTATTCCACATTGATACTGTGTGTCCTGCTTCTGAGATTGCAAGCAGCTCTGCTTCTGTAGTGCTCATAGTCATTGTCTGTTCTTTTCTGGCCTTCCAGTCCACTGAGCCACTGAATATCATGCAGAGGTATCCTTCTGAGCTGTTTCTGTCTTGACTGTCTCCAAAAAGAGGCGTCACTGAAGGAGACTGCTTCTCAGGCTATTGGGCTTGTAGAGTACATCAGAGTGTAGGCTCTGGTGTGGTAAAGGTTGGCGATGACCCAGTTGATCATTTCTAGGTGTTCTGGTCCAGGGTTCTGTAGGACCTGTGCTAGAGATGCTGTGGCCTTTGCTGGATCCGGTCTTGTAATTGTAGTGGCATATTGAGTAGATCCAACCTTCTGTTGATACTCATGGATGCCCTTTCATGATGCAGTGCCTGTGTAGGCTGAAAGTGATGTGGTAGCCCACTAGTGGTGTGCTTTTGATTCTGAGAGGAGAAAATTGTAACCTTGATTCATGGTGGATTTAGAGCATAATTTCTGGAATTGGCATCTTGGAATTTACATGAAGGATTTCTTTGGCACTCCCCCTGTATTCCTGCATTTCTCGTACATTAACCGTTCCAAGTCACCTCGATAATGGAGAGGAATGACTTGCATGGTTTTGAAATACTCGTAATATTAAAACGCGGGTCGGTATCCTTCAATAGGGCCTTCCAATCATCTGTTGTTCGCTCTTGAGCATTCTGTAAACCAAGCATGTACATGTCGTAGTCCCTGAAACTTTTTATTAGTATACAATCCCGAACATCCAAGGAATAGAAAACGCATACCGTGCTTCACGTTCCTTCATGTAATGTGCTTCTCCATATCCGGGGATGATGCGATCGTTTAGCACTACCTTAGATCCGGGCTTTAAAGCCGGTACCAAAGCCTGCAAGATCTTGCGCGCATATTTATTCGACCAGTCATGCAACACATGACGCAGTAAATAAACGTCAGCGCCATATACCGTTTGGTTCTGAAAGAAATCATGGGCTTGGAAGCGGATGCGACCCTGGAGCTGTGCCGGCAAGGTCTTTTTTGCCTGCAATATAATCTCGGGGCGATCTTGTACAATGCACTGCACTGAAGGGCAGTGTTCCGAGATGGCACGGGCGATGTGGCCGATGCCACCGCCTACATCCACGACCGTGATATCACCAGATCCGAAGGGGAAGTGATCGACTAAATACTGTGGAGAGTAGCCAGGTAGCTCGGAGTGCCAACTCATGGCCGTAGCAAAGACCTTCGCACGTTCAGGCATGTTGGCGAGGGCTTGGAAAATTGGGAGGTCGGTGCTATTCTGTAAATTCCATCCCTGCTGCTGTTAGCCGATCTTCCTTAGACAGTCATTAGAATGATTACGCTGTGTTGTGGCTCTTCCGAGTTATTGTTTCGGGTAACAGCTTCGGCAATCTGTGATATCAGCTTGATGTGAACTGCAACTTGGTCTGGATGTAGCATACTTTAAGGGCACCAGGCATGGTTTCGCCGAGTCCGACCAGGATCCAAGAACGCATACCCTCATTCTCGGTTAGGATGCGTGAGCCAGCTGTGTGAACGAAGAAGTCAGGCTTTGCCTGGAAGAAAACATGATAGCTGGCGGCATGAGACATCAAGCGGCGCACAATATTCTCATTACGATCAACTTGCTGCGCCAGATCTTTGATTGTGGTCCCTTTGCTTGGAAACTTCTCAAAAACGCTTAGCCGAATCAATGCCAGTATACTCATGGATGGATTACGCTAGAGAGGTTAGCGAATGTGACAGATGTGATATCATTCTGCTTACCAGTTCAGGGCTACCTAAAAGGGCTGGATCAGTTAAGAGATCGCGCAGCTCATCGAGTAGGCTTAAGAGCTTCATATGTGCGGCCAGAGTGTTCGAATCTGGCGCATCAGTCCGCAGCGCAGCGGGCAATCCATGTTCGAATGAAGGCTCGGGAAGCCCCTGCGAAGACAAATTGTCTGCGAGGCTGCGAGCAACTTCAGCAATCTCGGCGGCGCGACTGATAAGGTTCCCACGATCCATAAAGAGATATGAGTTTGAATATTGAAACGGAGTTTAGTGAATGACGCTCGAATTCAAGGACAGGAAAGCAGGAAAGCCCACCATTGGCACTTTGAGAAAGTACGGGGTACTTCGGACGAGAAGCGTTATCCGTGACAGCTCGCTTACGCAGATCTGAGATGACTCTGCAGGCAACAGTCCGCGCAAACCTCGGGAAAGAATGGACCCTTGAGGATATTCAAGGCCGTCCCAATAATGCCCAGCCATGCCCAGCAATACCCTGAACCCCTCATCATGTCGCGAACGCGCTAATGCACGCCGCCTGCAACGTATTATAAACCGATATGGGTTATTGGCTTATTCTGGCAAGGTTTATTCCTGAAGGCAGGGATTAACATGGATTGTTGCATGCGAAAGGATTACCGGAGTCGATAGTTTCATAGTGATTGGCTCGAGGTTCCACGTAAGCGTGGCATAAAAGGGACAAAGAGGTAGAGTAATATTCGAAATCAGTTTACCCCATACTCTCCCACGAATTATTACCTAAATGCCACGTTTCCAGGCCCGGAGGCTCAATCTGGACTGCGGTCCCACGTTGTACGACGTGCCAGAATCAGGACTAGGTCCGGTCAGGATCTAGATTATTCCGAATCGTCTCGAGGTCCATGCAGGAGCGATAAAGAGCAGAAAGAAACCAACAGCGGAAGAGCAACAAAATGACCAGTGCCATAGGAAGTTAATTTACAGGCTGGTGATATTAGGAACCTGACTGGCCGCACCCCAAGTCACAATGCGCTGCAGTACCGCCTTAAACTTTTCGAACTCTTCCGGTTCGATCTGGAATTCCACTTCGAGTTCCGTGTCCAGCTTTAGAACTTCAGCAAGTGTGGAGTCAAGACGAAACAAGACGACGTTCCCCGCAAAGGTTATCGACTGCAGACCACCGTACCAGGTCCGGTCTGAGGTGGTGAGACAGTAGGTGTTGTTCACGCGGTCATTTTCATCATCAGGGCCCTCGTATGGATCATCTGCATAGAGGTCACGCTGAAAAGCGATGTATAGTCCTGATCCATCTGCATGTTCGCTGAAGGAGGCTTCCAGAGTCTGATCGTAGTCTGCCTCCTCAGTGCCAGCCCAAAGCGCCAGCACTCTCATGATCGAATAAAGGCGAAGCAATCGGAAGTCACGGGGTAAACAGAAAATTCAAAAGAGTGGACGACGGCGTCAATATAAGTGCAGCTTTGAAGCGGTTTTGGGAGGGCGGGATGATGTCCACATTCAGGCAATTCCAAGCAACATGTGGCTGTGTGCAATCTGGCAGACAAAATGAATGGTGGGCGACCTTGCCAGATCGCCTTTCCCTTGTTGCCCCACAACTTGAAAATCAGCCGTCACCATGAACACCACTCCGGAACAGATTTTCGACATCGAAGATGCTCTCGTTTCGGAGGATAACCCAGCGCGTGATGATGGCGCCCTCGACTATGAGCGCTGCGCGAGATTACACAACTACCTGGTCGCATATGCCTGGATGGCCCGTAATGGAAGTGACACGCTCGACCTCGACGCACTAGCCAGCCAGTCATGGTTTTTCAACGAAGCAAATGAAGATGTTGATACTATTCTCGAGCGCCTCGACCCGTCGCTAAATTCATTCCTGGATTCGATCTACGATCCACAACCGGGGTTCTTCTACTGGGCGAACAGGCTTGTAATGCGACTCTCCGACGAGTCATTCCCCCTCGAGGATAACGATCTCGAGGATAAAGAGCGATTTGTTGTGATATACGACACAACTCCCGATCTAGGCTCCCATTGTCTTGGTGTTCTCTATGACCAGCAGTACCACCGGGCCTCGTTCCCATTAACCATCGAAAACTCAGAAAGCGTGGAGCCTGTCGATGAACACGAGGATATGTGGTTTCCCTTGGCGACAATTCTCACTCAATGGATTCAATGCTCCGCATGGGCAAAATTACTGCCGATCCACGGAAGGGGAGAGACGTGCCCGCCGGCGAGGCCAAGTCGAGATCGCAAATCGGGTTATGGTGTTGGCATCCCTACTGTGTTGCCCAGGTCGATAGCACGGTTGCTGCGACGGATCGCTACACAGCTGCCATCGAATCTCGCATGCAGACCCTTCTGCCAATTTCTCGTGATGCACCATTGTTCACGGATGCAGAACTCGATATGGCCTCTGTGCCCAAGGAATGCTTTGTCCGCTCCGTCCTGACCAAAGTCAAGACTCCACGTTTCGAACTGATCGCGCCCGGCCTGGAGGTTCCGCACGATAAAGCATCATTCGCGGCGCGTCAGAAGTTCAACGAGGAGGGTCGAGGCAAGGACATACCGTCATTCCTGCTCTTTGCAGCTTTAGATAGCGGTCGTACAGTCATTTTCAACGAGGAGATTCGGTGCTTATTCTTCGGAGCGAGGAATGATGTACCACTGAACGAAGACGATCCTGTTCCCACTGGATTATACAGCGAAACGGTTAATCGATTCGAATACGATGCTGAGGAATCGGGTTTTCGCCTTCTGCTCCCATTTGCACTGAGGCCTAATCTTGCTGACGAGGATGGAGCTAGGAGGAGTGATGGAACGCTAGTATCCTCCGGATCCTTCACTGAGCTTTTTCAGCATGGTGTTTTCCGCCCCTTTGGCGGAGAGCACCGGGCGCAGCGATTAGAGAGGCTATTTGATCGGTGGACTGAACTGATCGAAAGTGGTGTATGGACAGTGGGTAGAGAGCGTGTGGAAGGGGAAATCGATAAATTCCGAGATGCCGACAATGGAGCCTGTGAGGATTATTGGATCGCCCCATACTGGTGAGAGGCAGAAAAGATGGTTTTCAAGTATCAATCCATCTACTACGTACAAGCACCACTATCAGGCTCTATGATTACCCATACAGTTGGGATTGTCAGGACTGGAGAGTTGACCCAGGGCTTGCCGACAAGGCTGATGAGTCCCAACCTCAATGGATAGCGTTGCATTCATGCGTCGTGACTTCCCAATGACGGCCTTTGTGAACCAGAGCAGTCTCATTCAAAGTGATAATGCGGATCTATCAAAACTTACATGCAACGTCGCCCACGACTCCAACCACATTCTCCCTCAAATCGACAGCACCCTCGATTTCGATAGTCTTGAGTTTGAGGATCTACTCGGCAATCCAATCGACGGTCGTGCTTGTGATGCGATCTATACTGACGACGACGAAGAGGTGCAGCTTCTTGTGAACCCAGATGGCAGTGTTGAATATATCTGGGATGTTAAAGATACCGAGGAGCTGCGTGAAACCCCAGTGACCAGTACCGAAGCTCACATACTTACTGCGGAAGCTGCTCGCCCTTCTGGCATTCTATCCGCCAACTTTCCTGAGAGCACCTCTCTCAGTGATGACGCAGTGGGAAGTAGAATCACGGAAGCACCTCACTCCGGTGATATTAGGCACCATTTGCGACATAGTCGCCCTTGGATACTGGACCATTCCAAGGACTGAACAAGAGTTAAGAGATTGTTCAGCATCATTTTGTATGTGGGATCTTGTCTAGCAATGTGATATATGCCGAAATGTTTACATCAGGTAGTCCAACTGCGATAATTGAGACACATCGTATTGTTGAACACTACTGTAGATTGATTGGTATTCTTCTTAATGAATGTATAATAAGTTGCCCGAAATGAAACATAATTTATGACGGTATGCGCATGAAACACCGACTATGATAATTACCAGTACTAATCAAATAATGCTTCAGCTAGGCACTTGTTTGGGTTTCTTTATACGTAGGTTCGACGACCTATTAGTCCGAGGGGGCCATTGACCCTTAAGTCATTGATTTCCCGTCCTTCAAATGGAGGTGGCCTCTAGAGCCTAACTATAGCTCTCCCGCCAATTAACAATCAAGCTGCTGCCACGGGGCAACCAGGGTCACGGGATCTTGTGGCCAATCACTAGCCACTGATGACAGACACAGCCCTAAATGGAAAAGTGCCACCTGTGGCAACATTCACGGTCACGTAGTTAGCTTCTGCAGTGCTAGACCTATTTATCTCTGTGGCTCGCAGCCTGCTCAGCCGTCAGCTTTATGATCTGACCAGAAGATAATATGTTGCTCCCCGCTCACCTCTCACGATACGTCGGGTCGATTCGCTCGTTGACACAAAAGTGGCGCAGCCACGCCGAATCCAGACAAAATTCTGACGACGAAAATTCCCTTGCTCGCCGCATGATCGACGTCTTTCTACGTACCTGGGATTTGGGATTTATTGCGTTCGGGGGCCCGCCTGTACATTTCCAAATTCTCTATCGCAGGTTCGTGGAAGGGAAGGGAGGGAAACAGAAATGGGTGGATGAACAGACTGTGACACTCGCCACAAATAACTTTCCGGGAGAACTGTTCCTAACATCTTTGCGTAGTATCAGGAACTCTTCGCTATCTGCCAGGGCCTTCCCGGTCCAGGCAGCACGAAGATGCTATTCTGTCTCGTCCTGCTTCATGCGGGATTCATTCCGGCTATTATGGTATTTCTGATCTGGAGGTGAGGGTCTATAAAGTCTTCTGTTGACCACCCCATTAATCGTGTAGTAGTCTCCCCGGGGCAGTGGGCATGTACGCACTCTCAGTTGGGGTCCAAAACCTTAGCCGAACTCTCCCTGATCCAGTCTACGCTCTCCTTTCGGGACTCAACGCTGCGACCGTTGGTATTGTTGCGGTTTCCGCGGTGCAGCTGGCGGAAAAAGCAATCCAGGACAACGTTTCACGCATACTTATTATTCTTGGCGCATGCGCGGGTCTCTGCTATAACGCTCTCTGGTACTTTCCGGTGTTGATGCTTATTGGTGGTCTTGTTATAGCTACTTGGGATGGATGGCTATATTTGCAACTACAGAGGATGAAGATTGCTTGGAAGAATAGGCATAAACGTCCAACAGATTCCGAGGAGGCGAACCCGAGCTCCATAGTGATGGAGTCTACACCATCGGGCCTACTGGAACTGAACGAAAGGATACGATCAAGGAAAGTCAACCCGGGTGGAACCTTGCCGCAATGCTCCGGGGCTTTGTTGAATTCGACACGGTCGACACAAACTGGAACAAGTCATTCACTGAAATACGGTATTCGCGTCCGGACTGGGCTTGCTATCCTCACCATTTTCTTTGGTATTTCCCTTACTGAACTACCACACTATCACTGGAACTAACGTTGAATAGCCTCATTTATCGCAATCCTTGTCGCTAGAGCCAAATTGACCCCTCCTCCACTCCCCCTCGATCTATTCGCCAGTATGTACCTCGCTGGAACTGTGATTTTCGGTGGGGGTCCAGTTGTTATTCCGCTCCTTCGCTCTTACGTCGTTAGTCCGGGCTGGGTTTCTAGTCGTGACTTCCTAATCGGCCTAGCCATTATCCAAGCCTTTCCGGGGCCCAACTTCAACTTCGCTGTCTTTTTGGGTGCGCTCGCCCTGCAGCATTCGCGTTTCCCAACTGTCTTTGGCGCATTTCTCGGCTGGCTAGGCATTTTTGTCCCTGGAATTACTCTGGCTGTTGCAATCCAGAGTTTCTGGAGTGTGTTGCGGAAGAGGCGATCTGTGATTCGTTTCCTGCGGGGCGTCAACGCTACAGCGATTGGCTTAGTGTTTACTGCTGTGTACCGGCTATGGGAGATTGGCTACTTGGCAGCGGCCAATAGCGCTGGACAAAGTCTGGCAAAGGAGCCGTGGTGGTTAGTGGTCACTACTGTGTCATACGCAGGCAATGCATGGTTTCGATTGCCTCCCGCTGTGTCGATTATTATAGGCGCAATACTAGGTTTGTGCTGGTACGGAGCTGTGGGGCGGTAGTGGTGGGCCATGTATTACTAGGGAGATCTCTATCTGACGGTCCACATACCGAGAAGAAGATAGGCAGCACAGCCAGCAAATTTATGAAAATGGTACTATTCTTAGGAAAGGGCGTCTTATATTACGGTTCAGAAAACAATTCGCGAGTGCATGAAAGGGAAACTGTTTTCGACTCCCACTGTATGATCCGATCTACCCATTTTCTTAGATGAACCGCGAAGAAGGTGGTTCCAGCCACCGTCACGCTGACAGACTTCATCAATGCTGGCGCTCAAGTCACCGTTGCTGGTGCGACGTTGGGAGGATAATGAAAGCATGAGGACGAAGCTGGGGCAAGTTGACCTCTGAGCTTCCTAGTCCTAAACGGGGGTTGGAGCATCTTACTATACCTCGTTCTAGACGTCTTTCAGCACACCTTCTTCGCTCCTATGGGTCGTCGAATAATCGATCAGTTGATAGGTGGAAAACCGGTAAATCAGGAACAAGCCAAACTGGTTCCTGGATTTCCTAACACCTTTATTCCGAACAATGTCAGCTCTCAAAAATGCGGATTTCTCATGAAAGAAAGGCATTGCTATGTGCGACAATCTTCCTAATTGAGCAGGTAAGAAGGGCAACGGAGCTTTTTATCCGAAAGATCGACATCGGGAATGCTTAGAGCTTCCTGTTTGGGAGGAACGGGATCTGATCGACCATCTTGTACCCTTCGGTCACCCCCGCTCCCCGCAACATGGCAGCATCATGGGATTCTTCAGTTCGTCCACTGTGGGATGTGGAGAAATGACGAGCGACTGGGCAAACGTTCCGGGGGATATCGGCAATTGCTGGGCTTATAGAAGAGGCGCCATGGATTCCTGTTCCTGTCGCGTAGGTTATGCGAATACCCGGTAAACATGGCAGTCCCAGTTGTCTTCACGGTACTATGGGCGCTGGCCGCCCAAGTCCTCGCTGGTGCAGTCAATAAGAGTGCTCTCGTGTCATTTCCGGATAAGCCTCGCGTGTTTATTTTGTCGGATATTTCCAATGAGCCGGATGATCAGGAGTCTTTGACCCGGTACCTGCTCTACTCCAACCAGTTCCAGACTGAGGGTATTGTCGCTGTCACCTCGACATGGCTTACCGATGAGGTCCACCCCGAGGCCATGATGACTGTTATCAATGCTTATGGCAATGTCACGAGTAATCTGAATCACCACGCTCCCCCATGTTCACCATATCCCTCTGGTGACCATGTCCGAAGCCTTGTACGCAGAGGCGCTGTGGTGAGTACCGTCATATTCTCGACAACATGAAAGCAACTCTGACATATTCTCAAGACCTATGGAATGAAAGCCGTAGGAAAAGACATTCCACTAAGCGACGGAGGGAAACTTCTCCTCGAACGCCTCCAAGACCAAACCAACGAACCCCTATGGGTCCTCGCCTGGGGAGGCACAAACGTGTTAGCCCAGGTCTTATACAAGATCCACGATAATTATTCCGCGACCGAAGCCAAAGCAATGCGCTCCAAACTCCGCGTTTACACCATTTCCGACCAAGACGACACTGGCCCCTGGATCCGCCAACAATACCCCGACATCTTCTACATCTCCTCAACACACGGCTGGAACCAGTACGGCCTAGCCGCATGGATCGGCATCTCCGGCGAAGATTACTATGGCGAAGACACCGGCGGGCCCGACTTCTCCAAAGTAACGCACAAATGGCTGCACGACAACATCCAGATCGGACCGTTCGGCAATGCCGCCTACCCGAACTATGCATACATCATGGAAGGCGATACTCCGACATTCTTGTATCTCATCCAGAACGGGTTAGGTGTCCGAGAGCAACCCGATTACGGCTCGTGGGGAGGGAGGTACTCGAAAGTGAACCCGTCCACGGTGTTGAATTTCAACCACTATAGTGATGCGGCGGATCGCGTTCTTGGGAAGAATAATCAGACTTATATTTCCAACCGGGCGACGATCTGGAGATGGAGAAATGCGTTTCAGAATGATTTCGCTGCTCGTATGCAATGGTCTCTGCCGGCGAATATCAGCAAGGCGAATCACCATCCCGTTGTCTCGATTAATGGGAGTACTGGTTTGGCTCCATTGCCCCTTATAGTACAGGCGGGATCGACTGTTACCCTTGATGCAACTACTACCTCGGATCCCGACAGTGATAGTTTGAGCTTTCGCTGGTTCCAGTATAATGAGGGTGGCTCTACTGACTGGAATGTTGCAGGACAGGTTCCCCAGCTGAATGTTAGTACTTCGAACGGCGATCGGCTTGCGCGGGTGTCGATTCCTGCGGAGAAAGTGAGCTGCGATGGTGAAGGATCCAATCCTTCTGGGTGCTGGTTACTTCATTTGATTCTTGAGGTTACGGATGACGGGCACCATCCTTTGACCAGTTATCGTCGGGTGCTGTTGCAGACGACGAACTCTACTCAGACGTCAACGTGATATAAGATGTTGACGTGGCATGAAAGTGTATTCAAGGGAAATTGAAACTGTAGATCATGTGCAGATGCAATTCTCGTAAACTGTGTCGTATAATCCATGGTATCAAATCAGATTCTATGTCCAAACGCCGAGGGTGGAACTTTTCCATCCAAGCCACATGCAACACGCTGTAAAAAAGAATATCAAGGCCCGCGACAAGCTAGGCGACCAGGTCCTCGGGGAGAACATCCTCCGGATTCTCCCCAACCGCCTCGCCGACTGCTCGGACCACACGCTTGATAGCGATGGACGCGGGGCTATCAGGAAAATTATCCACAAAGCTCTCGCCAAAGTCACACGCCATACCGACGCGAGGATCCAAGGGCACGGCACCCAGGAACGGAATACCCATCTTCTTGGCCAGACGGCGCCCACCACCCGTAGTCTTGCGGAAAATCTGAGACTCATGCGTGCAGTTGGGACAGACAAATCCAGACATATTCTCAACTAATCCCAGAACCTTGATGCCAGCCTTACGGCAGAAATCAATTTCCTTGCGCACGTCCAGCAACGACACCTCCTGCGGTGTGGTAACGACCACGGCCCCATCAACACCAGACTCCTTGAGAAGAGAGTTGACAGAGAGATGCTCGTCAGATGTACCAGGCGGCGTATCGACAATCAGATAATCCAGCTCGCCCCAGTCCACATCCTTAAGGAACTGCTTGATGAGCCCATTTTTCTTAGGCCCGCGCCAGATGATCGCATCGTCGCGATTCGGAAGCATGAATTGCACGCTCATCGCACCAAGGTTATCCGTTACCCAGACAGGACTCCATCCCGCGTTGCTCACGTGGATCGTCTCCGCTTCGACGCCCATCATCTTGGGGATTGACGGGCCGCAGATATCAGTGTCCATGACGCCGACGGTCGAATCGGGATTCGTGGCGAAGGCATGCGCGAGGAGGCTAGTGAATGTCGATTTGCCAACACCTCCTTTGCCGGAGAGGACTAGGATCTTATGTCGGATTTGCGAGAGGCGCTCGGTGATGATTGGGATGTCGGGGTCGGGGCCTTTGGGTGCGGTGGCGCAGATTTGCTGGTTTGGGCAGCCGGCGCAGGCATCACCTTGACCTGCTTTCTCGGACTCGGGGCCTGGGCAGTGTTCTGGAGTCTGTGTTAGAGTATGCACAAGATCGGTTTCCAAGCGGGACGTACCCGGCTCTGGTGCCACGAGGTTCGGCGCCCTCTTGGTGGATGGGGTGAGTGTTGACTCATTCGGCTCCTCCACGTACGGTGCCATGGCGAGTTGCTTTCTTCTCTCAAGGTCAAGAATAGTAAAAAGCGATAAAGTAGGTAGAGAGAGATCCATGGCCGGTGGCGGAGAGTGGTACTTGATAAGCGGGCTGACTAATGATCCCGTGGCGATTGGCGGGGCTCCGGACTCGGAGCGTGGCCGTTCCTAAGGTCTGCTTGTTTGGTTCGAGACAAAGCATATTGTTGAGAAATAAACTAATCTTGGAGAGAAAAAGGTCGAGGTCAGATGGGTTAATTGGCAGTACTCATGGTAAAGTTATTGCTAAAATGGAATTTGGGGGAGAGGCAGACTATCCATCAGTAGCCCCCATTCTCTGTATGTAGCAGGTGCTATGGGTCTTCGAACTTTTTGTAAACACGTTCGTTGCTACGGTCATATAAGATGGACTTCACAGACTTGCTCTGGGCCAACCCGAGAGAGTCTCAAAAAGGCACTAAGTGGCATTCCATGCTAGCGTCCTGAGGGGTTATGCAACTACCCAATAGCACTAGGTACCCGACCCTCGTAGCCTTGTGGGAACTCTAGCCGTCCAAATATCTTGATTTGGAGCATCCACAGATGATCAGTGCATCGTGGCATAGTAGGGTGGGACAAGCCGATGCGCCTGCAGGCGAGCGCGAAGCTGGGTGTAGGAGGTGTAGACCCAGCGTGATACATCACTGGCTCTTTGCCGGTCTGGAAGGCAGTGCAGATGCTAATTGTGTTAGGAGTATCCATTATCAATCTCTACGCACTGACATCAACCCGGCTGCCCTGGATCTGTGTTCCATCTGTCCTAACGCGCTGGCCAAAAAGGATGATGTCACCCCCTCCACTATGCATGCACACTGTCATTCGTGGAAAGGGCACAACATGCGCATTTTCGTAGCCAGGGCCGTCTCGCACGCAGACATAGGAAGTTTAGCGTGACCTGTACCTGGGTCCAGTGGAGGTGATGCACAAATGGTTGCTGACATCCGCTCTTGCCGCTGGGCGCGAGGCCTGGGAGCGACCGTCACGTTACCCAACGGATGCTGCACGAGGGCGATTGCTCTTGACGGTAGCGATGCACGCAACGCAGAGAGTGGCGGCAATTCGTGTCTTGAAGTGAAGAAACCCTAGACTAGTGTAGCGTCCTGGATCGATCCCGTTTCTTTCCCCTTCTGCTCCATTCGGGGCCCGCAGACGCTAACTCTCTCCTATGGGGATCGAGGATGCTCAGGGTTCCACTCAACGCCAATTCCTGCCCATAAATACAGCCCTTCCTCTCTCAACCATTGCCGCGACATTTGAAAAGAGTGTCAGTCTCTGAAGTATCGCCCAGGATAGGTATAGTACCTACGTAGTAGTTTCGTGGCCGATGCAAACAGTGCAATCACAACCCGCTGTCACATGCTCCTCTATCGACACTGATCGCAGCCTCAACAGTTTCCTCACTCAACAACATCATGGACACGGGCCGTTCAACAGGTGCCCAGCAGCCCGATGGGCTGCGTGAAAGAAATGTGTCTCGCCCTGATTCAACTGGGGGCCGTGATGCTCTGACTGCGACTGGGGAAGTGGAGATCAAGGATGGGACTGGCAAGGACCAGAAGACCTTTGGGCGGACTCCCGATGGAAGAGGTAAGCTTCATTCTATCCCAGTCGCCTTCTACGGGATTCATCATGATACATGCGATGTCTTCACGACATACCATCATGACATATCCTTCCCCCCCCAAGACCCTTGTAGAGCTTCCCCCGCTAACCGGGTCTGTCCCGATCGACAGTCTTCACGGTGCCCCAGACCCATGATATGGTCTCCCAGCTCCTGTCACCATCCGAACCCAAGAACATGTCCGATGCGGTTGTGCTGGTGTTGCTAGCCTTCCACGTTTCGCTTCTCTGGATCCTTCCGGCGAGTGCCAAGGTGCCAGTCTTCGCGGCCGTCTACCTGTTCTGGCGCGCGGCGTACAATGGCGGAATTGGATGGCTGCTTCACAACCAGTCTCATCACAAGACGATGATTCGATGGGCGGAGAAGACCAAGATCTTTGTCAACCCGGCCACGGGCGACAACCCCCACCCTACTCTGTACAATTGGATCAAGCGGGAGTTGGAAACCAAGATCCCGCACGATTACAAGTTCGACAGTGCACCCATTGAATACAACACATGGCTTGTCTTTAGGCGTCTCGTGGATGTGATCCTGATGTGTGACTTTACCTCCTACTGTCTCTTTGCGATAGCATGTGGTCACCGTCCCGCGGATGAGAGTATGATCATGACTGCCCTCCGGTGGACCGCGGGCATCGTGCTCGTGCTGTTCAACCTCTGGGTCAAACTAGACGCCCACCGAGTAGTCAAGGACTATGCCTGGTACTGGGGTGACTTCTTTTACCTCATCGACCAGGAATTGACCTTCGATGGTGTCTTCGAGATGGCGCCACACCCCATGTACTCGGTCGGCTACGCAGGCTACTACGGCATTTCCCTCATGGCTGCCAGCTATAAGGTACTCCTCATCTCGATCATTGCCCATGCAGCTCAATTCATCTTCCTGGTACTCGTCGAGAACCCCCACATCGAAAAGACCTACAATCCGCCTCCTCCCCGAAAGCGCTCCGTCTGTGTGGACTCGACCTCCAGCCTGCCCATCGATTCAGACACCCCATCTGCGCCAACCCCGTCTGACGACCTGCCTCCCAATGCGTCTTTATCGTACTCGGCCAAGCCGCCCCCGTCGGTTCACAATCTCCTCGGACTGAACAACCTGGATTTGTATAGAATTACGGATTCGTCTATCATACTCATCCAGTTGCTAGTATTCGCCATCGCTGCCTTGACGCCGTCTACTCCTCGGTATCAGTTCCTGTTCATGATCAATGCCGTGGCTTGGCGCGTGTGGTTCACTGTAGGCATCGGGTACCTTCTCAACAACCAGTCCAACAACAAGGCCTGGACCAGACATTTCCTCAAATTCGGTGAAACGCCGCAGGAGGCGTGGAACCAGTGGAAGGGCACCTATCACCAGAGTATGATTATGTGTTACGCGAGCTTCATTGCCGCTGCATGGAAGATGTACACCTTCCCGACCGACTGGGGCTACGGCTTGGTACTGTTCCGTCATGTTCTGGGTGTAGGCCTCATCAGTCTGCAATTGTGGACCTCGGTCAGCATCTACGATTCTCTCGGCGAGTTCGGCTGGTTCTACGGAGACTTTTTCTTCGACGAGTCCCCCAAGCTCACCTACGATGGCATCTATCGTTTCCTTAACAACCCCGAACGTGTCTTGGGCCTCGCAGGTGTCTGGGGTGCAGTGCTCATCACTAGCAGCGGTGCAATCACCTTCCTGGCTCTGCTGAGCCACATCCTGAGCTTGGCTTTCATCCAATTTGTCGAGCGCCCCCACATGCAGAAGCTGTACGGCCGCAGCATCCGTCAGGATGGAGGTGTTGTGAAGAACCTGAAGAAGTCCCTACCTCCGTCTCTCAAGCAGCTTCATGGAAGCGTTGACAAGATGTTCGACGACTCCTTTGAGTTCATCGAGGAGATTCTCGACAGCGCTCGCCCTAAGCTCGCTGCCGGTGTCAATACCTTCGTCAAAGACACCACTGCCCTCTTCCAGAAATATCCTGCTCGCGTCACCATCTCTCGTATCGATGCCGATCTGGCCGGACTCGACCTAGGCGACTATTCCTTGTCTGTCGAGGGCACGGACGCCAAATCCTTTGACGAAAGCGCCCAGGGTAAGGGTCGCGAAGGTGCCAATGCCCAAGCTCCTCTGGACCGCCGAGGCGACCTCAAAAACCTGACCTTCGAATACGGCGCTCCGATCAAGGTCAAGTGGACTGCCCCGCTCAACCACAGCAAGAAAGACTGGATTGGTCTCTACCGGGTCACGGACAGCTCATCGCGGGAAGTCTCCCGTGTGTCGTCGCAGGGCCGCTGGGTTGCGACCAACGAAGGCTTCTATGACAACCTGACCTGCGAGAAGGGCATCGTCACAAGCGACGTCGTCGTTCGTTCCGAGGTGAAGGGTGACAAGCGCGAGCTTGCATCCGGGGAAGTCGTTTTCACCGGCGACAAGCTCTTCTGGACACAAGGTGTCTTCGAGTTCCGCTACCACCACAACGGCATGCACAATGTGATGGCTATTTCCCGACCTTTCGAGATCCGCATTCGTCGTTTCGACGAGGACGATGCCACCGTTGACAGTGATGGTATCGTGCAGACGGCCGTCGAGAATGCCCTGCTCCCTGTTGTCCGTAACTGTTTCGACCAGGACCCTGAGATTGCCCCTGAAACCGTGGAGGAGCAGTTCGGCGGTCTCGTCGAGCGGGAGGGCAAGTTTGCCAAGCGCGTAGTCTTTGCCGTTCACCAAATGTAAGCGTCTCTTCTCCCTCCGTGTCCGTTTCCCACTAACATGTGTGTAGGTTCGGTGTCGAGTTGGCACCCGAAGTCGTCAAGGCTGACGGCAACGTCCGCAACCTTGCTTGGAGGATATGCAACGCCAAGAAAGTTCTGGTACGCACCTTCTCGCACCTCAGGTCATCAACTCGATCTGACTGATCTGTCCAGGCCCCCTATAGCATGTCTCGGTCAAATGGTACTACAACGCCAGTCGAGGGCAAGGAATAAGCCCAGCGCTGCAGAAAAACACCTATATCACGAACAGGGGAACGAATGAATTGGATACGGCGATTGTTAGAGCGACTTGGCGCCTGTGAGATGTCCTGAGTCGAGTTTTCACCATTTCCTTGATATCTCAAAAACAACGAAAACGACACCTTGCTCTGAAACGAACAGCGAACATAAAATCGGAGGTTTGATTTTTTTTTGTGGAGGTTGGAGATGATTCCACTGAACGTTTAGAATTGGGTTGGAAGATGTGGGCATTCGTCGCCTTTTTACGTCTTGCCTGCCGAGGACCCGGCAAGTTTGCTCGGGGCGCAGGCAATGGACATTTGCTTCGTGACCATGTTTTTCATCCCTTCGATTTACTTATACTCGTAAATAGCTTCACCTATTACTTAAATACATTGTGCAGCACGTTTCAAAGTTCCAAGTATATGATTCATTCAAGCTATAAGTAAAGTGTCTACGATATCCATCCACCAAACCTAAACTTCGAAAACAGTCAGCTTGATCCTCAAAGAAGACTGGAAACATGACAAGCATGCAGGAAATATTGTAATCAGCCAGCCGATTAACTCATCCCATCCTCTGCCAACCTCCCGAGCCGACTTTCGCCCAAGACGGACAGCCAGCCGACCCGAGAAAATTGACACAAGTCAAGAGCAGTACCACACCAAAACAGACAGCCTCTGAGGGAGCAGACACCAACTGAGCCCACCCTCCAGGTCTCCACAACCTTCCTCCCAATCCATCCGAAGACAGACTGGTCCAGTATAGGGAGTTGGAAAAAGTGGATCGATATCTGCACTCAGAGACCGCTGAGGTGCGGGTGCAACCCGAGAGGCGGTTCTCAAAGGAGTTCGTTGAATGGATTGACTAGTTGTCATCATACAAGGGGGTGTGGGCTTGGGAGGGAGAGTAAGACCGTACCTTTTACAGGATCTGGATGTCTAGGGGTAGTGTAGCGATATGATTGAAAACTGCCTATACTTTGTATTGTCAGCGACGTTGTCATAACAGAAACAGCAAGACAATGGTAGAGTTGAGGCATGATCAGGAGTTTTTGGTAAGGTATTTTGTTATCTTCAAAGTTTTTGCAGAAGCAGAACTGAAAATTGTTTCTCATCATAGAAGGAATGGAGAGTGAATGAAAAAAGAAAAAGTCTGCGGCTTACCTTGGTATCTAGGTTGTCGTCGACAAGCTAGCGCCGACAAGCTCAGCAAGCTGGGTCAGTGAGGGACATCTAGGTTCTGTCAGAAATCACGGTCAGCCCCAATGCCATGGGTATCGAGTGTGACAATGAATACGAGTAGTGCATGTCCATCAGATGGTAGTGCATGTTGTTCTTGGCTCATGAGTTGATCGCCGAACAGATATTTTTGGTTCGTTTTCCTCATATAGACGGGGAGGGTGCAATTTTTTTGGTTGGGGGGGGGGGGGGCGAAGGCAGGGAATCTCACAGTTATGGTTAGTGCAAGATAGATGATGTCAATCTTGATGTCGTATCATCTCTGGAAAGCTTCTTCAGCATTAAGAAGAGCTATCAGCCCAAGGTGTAAACAACACAGGAGTGTGGAAGAAAGAGAAAACGGGAGAGCGAAGAAATCGAGGAAAAGGTAGCGGGTGGGGCCAGTGCAAACGGTGCAAACGCTAGACACAATTTCCGCTTCTGGCGCATCGTCTCCGACATCGACCTTGTCTCTTGCTTCAGACACCACCATGATGGCCGATCGGAGACGAGTCAACGGGCCTCCTGGCGGCACTAGGCCTGCCGTCTTTGCCTCGCGATCTGAATCCGGCACCGGTGCTGCAGAGCGCGCCCAGCGCCAGCGACAGCCCTCCGAGCTGAGGAAAATCTGTATGGACTCCGAAGATCCGCGTATATTGACGACGACATAGCTAACGGACAGTGCTTCAGTTCTCAAGACGGGTCTCATCCCAACAGCTTCGGGATCATCATACCTCGAATTTGAACCTTCCGCCTCTCTTGCGGCCGCCCGCGCCAATCCCAAATCTCTGATTCCGCCCTCATCAGCTCTTAAGCTTGCATGCACAGTTCACGGTCCCAAACCGCTGCCACGATCTGCTGCATTCTCCCCAAATCTGGTCTTGACAACCCACGTTAAGTATGCGCCATTCGCGGCGCGTAAGCGGCGAGGACATATCCGCGATTCTAGCGAGCGGGATCTCGGTGTCCACCTAGAGACTGCCCTGCGTGGCGCTATTATTGCGGAGCGCTGGCCGAAGAGTGGCCTAGATATCACGATCACGATTCTCGAAGCGGAAGATGATCGCTGGTGGGGCGACGCCCCGGATTCGCACGATGCGTCGTGGGGAATGATGAACGTTCTCGCGGGTTGTATTACTGCTGCGTCGGCCGCCATTGCTGATGCCCACATCGATTGTCTGGACCTTGTGGCCGGCGGCGTTGCCGCATTAGTCTCCGATGACGAGAAGCAGTCATCGGCAGCTCCTAAGTTGATGTTGGACACTGATCCGGCAGAGCACCGATCCATTGTTTCCGCTTGTGTCGTGGCGTATATGCCTGCACGGGACGAAATCACGGAGGTGTGGCTCAAGGGTGATAGCTCTAAGGTAACACTCGAAGACGGAGATAGGCGTTCGGGCCATGAGGCGTTATTAGATGGCGCTGTGGATGCGGCTAGGGGGGCGCACACCGTGTTGGCAGAAGCTGTGCGCGAGTCTCTGCTCAAGGCAGTCGGCCAGACCTGAAGAGAAAATAAATACCCATGCGCTTAACGAAGGGAACGAAATACAAAAATCTCAGTCGCACTTTCCCCGCACTTTCAACACTCCTCGTCGCGTAACTTCGCAGCTTACTTTAACACTTCGCACACCATTCACCCTCTCTACCATCTTCGCAGTTCTATCCTCCAAACTCGTCCGTCTTTCCTTCCTACCATTATCCCACATTCCTATTACTTACTCGCACTCTTTTAGAACAATTCTTCGGCCATGGCTTCCAAGAAGCCTACTCAGGCCTCCAAGAAGGCCCCCGACAAGACCAAGAAGACTGCTCTGAAGGCTAGCAAGGTCACCAAGCCAGCCAAGCCGGCCAAGGCTAAGGCCAAGGCTTCTGATGGCAAGCCTGGCAACGGTTCCCCCACTGCTTTTGATGGTGCCAAACTAGAGAAGCGCCTGCTCTTCCTGTGGGAAGTCGCCACCGTCGACGGTGACAAGTCTGTCTGTAACACATTCCATCCTATGCCATCCCTAACGGTGTCGATTATCCCGCAACTCTTGCTGACCTACTGATACTACAGCCCTCCATTGAGAGTCTTAAGCACGCCGCTGAGAAGTGGAGCTTCACGGTAGAGGCTGTTAAAAGGCGCTGGACTCGCCTGGAGAAGTCCATTCCCAAGCTTGAGAAGAAATACGGGGGCCCTAATTTCACCGAGAAGGTCCCCAAGGAGAATGTGGCCAATAAGAGCCCAAAGCAGAAGAAGGTCAGCAAGTAGGAGCTCCATGCTACTGCTGAGGATGAGCCTTCAAGGCCTCTGATATGCGTGGAAATTGGTTCTTAGGGTTTATTTTGATTCGGGACACGCACCATGTCCAGATGCTAGGGAATCTATGATTTTACAAGACTACCGTCTCATCCTGTTCCCCTCCTAGTCTTGGAGGCTGTCATCGTAATTACTGCATCGTTCTGTATGTAGGTCGTCTGACCTTCGTATGCCTTTAGCCGTGTGAAGGCGCGTATTCATCGCAGCCATGCCTAGGTTCACTCTTTCACTCCCACTCTTCTTCTTCTTCCTCCAACCCTTCACCTCTTCCAGAAAACATCTTTCTTTGTCTACTATCAGGACCAACCTATCTTCCTTTCACCTTTCAACAAGAATACGGATCCATCATGGCTCCAAAGAACGACGTGAACAGAGTCACCAAGCCCGCCAGTAAGGGCAAGGGCAACGCAGGCTTGTCTTCCTCCCCTGGCCCTTCGCCTACCGCCAAGGCCCGTGGCCCTGCTGTGGATCCTCTGAAGCTCCTCTGGCTTTGCTACAAACATGCTGGTTACCCTAAGGTGAGCCCTATCCTACACCCCTTGACATAAAGTTTCGAGTTCAAAGCATCAGACGGTCACCTCTCGTCCGATGTACTACATGTATTCTGGTCAATGCTAATACTTACTATGTCTAGTTCAACCACCAGGCAGTTGCCGACGAGCTTGGCATTACCCTGAAGGCCTTCAACAACCGCTTTCTCCGCCTGAGACATAAAATTGAAGGTGGCAAGCCGGAGTCCAAGCCTCGCAACACTAAGGGTGCTACTGAGTCCGAGGTCGAGACTAGCAACTTCGAAGACGAGGTCGAGGTTTAAGATCCTCATCAAGGATGCCGACGTTGAAGACGAGAAGTTCGAGCTGGAGGATTTTTAAGACATCGGGGATGGAGGAAGTTTTCCTGGCGGATGGAGTGTAATAGTCTCGAATCTTCAGTCAACTAAGAAATTCTAACCTTGAATCTGTTGGGGCTTCATCGGCACCCGTATTCGCAGACCCTCTACTTTCTTACCTTCCCCGCGAAGTGCTTCTCCACCTCTTTCCTTCCCCTTTCAATCTTTCCGTCCTCCATAACTCTTTCTCTCTATCTGATCAACTTATTCTATTACGACCCACTTCATACATAGCAACCACCATGCCCCCTCACAAGGCCTCTCGCAAACCTACTCGTATCCACGTTCCCAAGAGTGGAGCTGTCGCCAAAATCACCAATAGGGATGGTCTGAACACCATCGCGCTCCTCTGGTCCCTCCTTCAGGAGGAGATCAGGCAGAGATCCAGGTTTACAAGCAATGTAAGACGCTCCTAAAGACGCTGGTCAAAAGGTCCCTGTTCGGTTTTTGAAGAGAACCTCCGCATAACTATGCTAACAAGATTGGATACAGCCCAACTTCCAGGTTGCCGCCGACCAGCTCGATCTCACCCTGTCAACGGTCCAGGGCCATTACTTTCGTCTCCGGAATGCGTTTTATAAGGATCAGAAGACTGCTCAGGATGAAGAGGCTGCTCAGGCTCAGGAGCTAACAAGGATCCTGGCTCCAAGAAGCAGTCCGGAGTCGCTCAGGGCGAGAAGAATGTCCAGCCCAAGGGGGATAATTCTGTGATCTAAATGGATGCGCAGTATTTGCTACCCGTACTTCAAGTTCGCTACCTGTACTTGAGGTGATGGAACTTTGAGATCTTTAGGAATCTAGGCACGGCTGTGTTATGGGGAGGATGTCAATAGCTGCCTATGAAACCCACGTACTGATTCGCAATATTTCTACGTACCTCGTACTTGCTTTGACTCGTATCTGTCGAACGAGGGCCTCAACCTACTCCCAAGTCACGTAAACACCCCTCCCTCTCCCCTTATCCCGACGTACTTCTCTCCACGCACCTCAGCCTCCCTCCGCGCACGCACCCTACGATGTATGTGCCCTCCCGTCTGATGCTTGCCCAGAAACCCTTCCGTCCGATGCTTGCCCTGAAAGCACTTTCGTCTGAATCTTTGATTTTGTCACTGGCTAACACAATCATGCACCTAGTAGCCTATCCGACATGATGCCTAAGACCACCAGGTTCCGTGCCAAAGCGAGCTCTCCGGCGCTTGGCACGCAAATAAAAGACATGAAGGAGAGCATGCTGCTTCTGTGGCACTACGTGGGCCGGCAGGGATTTATCCCTTCAGTGAAGTGCTCCCTATATCTATGTTCTTGCTGTGACTGACTTCAGTATCCTAGTACATTCACGACGAGGTCGCCCACACCTATGGCATCTCCAAAGCCACTTGCCAGGAGCGCTTCTTGAAGATCAAGGACACCATGGAGAAGCATGTCAAGGTCATACAGGATGAGAAGAAGGCCAAGGAGCAGAAGAAACAGGCCAAGGAGGAGAAGAAACAAGCCAGGGAGCAGAAGAAGCTGGACAAGCTCAGGGAGCAGCTTGTTGCGAACTATGAGAATCAGCAGCGCGAGGACCGGTATCAGTCCGCTGAGGAGTATGCTACAGATTGAGGTAGCTGCCCTCGTATAGTCAACATGCTTCTCTTGCCTAGGCAGCCAGCCTAGGGCTCTGGATGTGACGATGTGAAGGACAGTTCGAGGCGTGGAAATACCAGGATGGGTTCGAATTTAAGATGCTCCAAGACAGAAATATAGCCTCTTTGCATTACAATGCTTCCTGTAGCTTGCAGGGCCACTATCAAGCAACATCATTGGCCGTAGCTGGGCTGTAAGTGGGCTAGCGTTTGCCTGAGTGAATATTTCTTGGAGATGCAATGCAGATATCCGAGCCAGAGCATGTGGAAAACGCATAATAGGCTAAGAATAGAAGAAAGGCATGATTCCTAGGACTATAGATATGGAAACGTAAATTCGTTAACTAGGTATCGGTTTTTCGTTATATACGCTTCGGATGCGAAGTCACTTTTCGTGCATGGCGTCACGAGATGAGACTCGTGAAGTGAAGCTAAACTACATCGTTACCAACGGCTCTTCGACTCTTGCCATATCCACTCTCCAGTTTCCCAGAATACTTATCATCATACACTACACTGCTTATTCTATCTACTTGAAGGTGTGAGAGGTGTCTTATCCTCGCCTTGACGTCGCTAACGTTTCAGATCTCGACAGAATCCATCAACATCAACACTATGGCGCCCCGGAAGGACAAGATGACCGCTCGCAAGTCCGTGATCAAGTCTAAGGCCTCTCAGGCCAAGACAGCGATTGAGAGCAACCGGAGCTACCAGAAGAATGCACTCGATGTTCGCTTTCTGTGGGAATGCGTTCAGGACATGAAGGGCCCTGGCACTATCCAGGGCAAGGTAGGCTGTCCGGTCCTCGGTTTCGTCTGTTTCTAGAGTGGCTAATCGGATTTCTATCGCAGCTCGACCTCAAAAAAGTAGCCGCCCGCATGGGAATCAAGAATAGCGCCATCATCTCTCGTTTCAAGCGCATTGCTCGCGATATGAAGGCCGAAGACGCTGCGAAGGCCCAGGCCGAGGCTAGGGAGGAGGGCGATAACAACGACGACAAGGCCAAGGACGCCACCATGGAGGAGGACAAGGATGCTACCGAGGACGAGGGCAAGAACCCGGATAGCAGTGAGGACGAAGCCGAGAAGACTGAGGAGGGGGTTTAGGGGTCATGACTACGCGGAGTTGAGCGTGCCGCGATGACAATGGCAAGCACGACTCGTGGGGGGATGGATTGAGTTCTATGAAGGCGATGAGATCGCATTCTTATTCAGCTCCCATCTTAAGCATGGCAATGCTCATTTGAAGGACAATCGAACCTGTAGAGAGCTCTTCTCGGGTCTGCATTGAAGTAGGGATTGGTTTGAACGACTGCCGTCTCTTGATCGAATGCTGGGCTTGATCGATTGACCTTTTAGGTAGAGACGCGGCCATCGTACCGGGGGTAAAGCTGAAGAATAACATATTGAGGAGTGAATGACGTTAGGTCTTCGACGCTTGTCTTGTTGATGAACTCCTGCGAGCCGTTGTGCGAGAGACGTAGAAGGAAAGTAGTATAATAGAGATGCTTGTAAAATTGAAGTGCTATAGAGCCGTAGGAAGATATCATGCGGCTATGAAATCTTGACAAGTTCAAGTCTTTCTACGATGTATCTAGAAGTTCCAAATGTCTACGTCGATGTATACATTGCAGTGGATCAAAGAATCGAAATCGATGGCGACGATCAATGGGATTCGATAGAAAGACTAATGGAACTCCATCACACACCATCCGCAGGGGCGTGCAGAATGCCAACTGGACGAAGTTCCTATCGCAGTGCGATCGCCGCGGATGAGAAGATTGCATCTCCGCAATGTCTCACCGACCTGGACAGCTTCAGAACAGAGCTGGGGCGGTGTCAAAAGTACGGCCCCATCGAAATCTGAATCGATCGATCGAATTCATCGTAGATTCTCTAAGATTCAGTGGATCTAGACAGGAACGGGAGTCGTGATCTCGACGGATTCAGGGCACGGGGACGGTGTGCAGGAGAATGTTCGGGCCCAATTGGTTCCAAGGTTCCTTGGGTAGAAAGCGGATCGATTAACCAGTTTGAATTGCGACTAGTGTTTCGTGAAGCGTGAAGCCCCTGACCGTTTACAGACGGAGAGCCGTCAATTACTGGACTCGGAAATCCCATCCCACACCCCACCTTTTTACTTCTGAACCACACACCACCAGAGCCCAAATTTGCGGCAATCTTTCTTTGTTCCAGCTTCGATGGTCCCACTCGATGGCTCCATTTTGTCCAAGTCTCCGGCAGGTCGGAACAGAGCAGCAAACCAGAGGTGGCAGTGGCACTCGGTTCACAGGTTCCCGTTCAGGAACGCGACCCACCGCCGATCACCTCGAGAGTCACACCAATCGTACCTCGAGCGGAAATTGGGAGCTCCATTATCCCATGTCACTGCCCGGTAAACCCTTCGTGACCGGCATTTGATCCCCGATATCGTGAATCTTATTGGAATACCTGCCCTGACGGGGTTTGGTGTGGCACTTCCTGAGCCTTTCCAAGAAAGAGACAAAAAAAGAAACGCCGGGACCCAAGGAGGCGCTCCGCGGCTGGTCGGCCGCAGGAACGTTCTGTCATGTGGAGTCCACAGGCGTTAATCGGCCGGAAACTGGGAAATTGCAACCATTCATGCTGCTCTGGACGTTTACTCCGAAGAAAAGCTCTGTTAGCTGCATACGTCGACTTCAGCTGGGTCAATTTCAACCCTCGTGCGATGATCCCATGATGATTCCAGATCTATGAAGCATCGTGTACCCTCGAGGATAGAGTTTTACCGAGCCTGTTAAAGGAGGCGCCGTTCGTGTGTCAGGCTGTGCCGGCAAATAATGGGGAACTCTTAATCTCTTAGCGTTCGAACCGCATCGGCCTGGCCCCATCTCACGGCGGATCATGGAGAAAGACCGGCATCTTTCCCCTGATCCAGCCAGACCAATGCGTCGTGGATCTGCACTCTGGACACTTGACATGGCAAGTCTCCGCTGCTCTGGTGCTTCGACTTTTCTGTCCCTCTTTCTTCTCTTTCCCACCATCGTGGCCTGAGATGATACCTGAACCGTATGACGGTCTCTTCATTCTCGAGATTCATATACTGCCATGACACCGTTCGTTTAGTTCTTCACCCCCGTGGGTCCTCTCATTCCACCAATTGCTAGTTTGGGATTTTTTTTATCGGCCCAACGTCACTTTCTCGGCTTTCTCGTGCGCCTTCAATTCCCGCAGGCAAACAACTTTGCGCATGGGGTGGGACAAACAATTTCAAAATGGTCGCCTTGAAGAAACTGTTTCTGCAAGATCGGGCCTCGTCGCGGCCAGCTACAAGTCTTGGATCGGGAGACGTTGAGTCGGACGAGCCATACTTTAGCAATACCGAGGCGCAAAATAACCTTGCGGCTCGTCATCTATCTGTGACACCCGCGTCTCCGGGGCTACCCTCCCCCGGACTCCAAGTTTCACAATCTATGGATGTGAACGATCACTTTGAGCAGATTGAAAAACAATTCGAAGATCTTCATCACCACCTCGCGGAGACAGGAAGGCCACAATCTTCCCAGTCTCAATTCTCGCCTTTCGTTTCGCAGCACTTTGCCATTCCAAGGGTCCAAAACCCTCGTCACATCGATCTGCTAGATGCGCTTTCAGCTTCGGAAAAGTATCGACAAGAAAACAATCGCCCGGTCGCCTCCCCTCCCTGCAGTCCTTACAACGAAGATGTCGCCGAGCGGAACATGACAAGATTTCTGCGCATCCAACATCGAAGTGGATTAGCGAGTTCTCGAATATTGTCCGCTTTATACCAAGAGGATGTGGCGGACAGGAATATTGCCAAATATGGCGGGTCCCGCTCCTCATCATCATTAAGCTGCCGGTCATCGCGGTCATCCCCTCCTGCGCCCGGTAGCGTAGGGACGGTGAGCCGAAATGGCTCAAGGCGGCGTGGGCCTGGGAAACGCTTCCCTGTGAAGCCGAGTTGGACATCGGACGGTGATCTGCGGACTCGGTCTGTCTCTCCGGATGCTATGTATACTGCTTCATCGCGATTGTCGCAACTGAGCAATCTTATTCGCCAGCAAAGATCAGCACCCAGCTTGTCCCCAGAAGAAACAGCTGCCGCGCAAGAAGATGCGGAAGAAGCGGAAGATGCGCGAGCGGATACCCCACCGGCTATCCAGCGTCTTGGTGTTCCTCCTGCCTATAAACAGGGCAAAAGATGGAGCAACACACCCCTGCCAGATAGCCCTACGCTGCCCATGCCAATTGGCGATAGTGGTAACAGCAATAATACAACCGGTGGCTCACGATCACCTGCACCGACAGGGAAGCCTCCAGTAACAACGGCTCGGAGTTCATCGTTGACTGCAACGTCACTTTCTCCGGCTCCGCCCTCAGGATCAACCTCAAGGAAGAATGTCCGCGACCTTTCGATCAACACACAATTGGCCGCTTCAGGTCGGCCGAAGATTGCGCATCGCGCCATCCAGCCCCCAACACCTTCAAATAATGATATGAAGCGGGCCCCTAGTATTGCAGAAGTCATGAACAGTCCTCTGCCGGCTTCCAGTCCTGCTGCTCAGAGCCCTACCAACCCGTCTCCTCGGTTCAAGGTCTCGGAAATGATGGACCTGTTCAACAAGGCATATGTCTCTACCCAGGCCGTCAGCCCCCATCCAACCTACGAGACCCTGCAGGATGCCATTGTCCGCGAGATCAATTCTCACGAGGCGTTCCGCAACGTTCCTGTTCCCGTTGCTGGCCCTCCTTTCACGCCCACGTCGGACCAGCAGACCTTCGATTCCAGCGTCAAGAACGTGGGATTGAACCGCAGTGCTTCGGTCGGGTCAATTTCCAAGCTCATGAGAAAGGGCTCTTTCAAGAAACACAAGAGGAACTCCGAGTCTCGCCGTAGTATCTCCACCAGCGTTCTGCGAAGAGTCGGCTCCTCCCCCGCCCAACGAAGACATACCGACGCCCCGCCTCCAACCCCCGGCTTCCTAGCCGATATCGAGAAGCAACAGGAAGGCGTACGCCCAGCCACCGGCGAGGAGCTAACCTACATGGACGTCCTAATCCGCGCCGGCAACGACAAGCCATCCACCTCGCATTCCAAGAACGCATCCTCCCGGAAACGAGGCCACTCAGTCTCAACATTTAACCTATCCACCCTCGCCCGCTCCAACCCCGACATGCCCAGCACCGCAGGCACCGTATACTGCATGCAAGCCCACTCCACCTCAAATGATAGCCAAAACAGCAGCGAGCACGAAGACAGCGACGACGAGATCCTCCAACTCCCCAGCGTGAGCGTCTCCCCACCACGAGTCCAGATCGAAGGCGTGGACGAGAACAACGTCCGTTACGTGATCGACTCGTCGACGCCCGTCGACGCCGAGAAGCTTATGAACTGGCCTCAGCGATCCCGCCGCACCAACAGTCCCCAGACTGGCTGCGAACGGAGTTTGTCACCGCTGTCTCGAGCTCGGATGCAGCTTCGCGGATCTCGCTCCGTCGAGACTTATTAATTCTTACCCCTCTCCCTTCGACGATAATGATGCCCTCACGATACCTCTACAAAAAGCTTGTCTGGCTCCCTCCAGTTTCCTTTCCATAGCGATTCCCGAATCTCTGACTCGAAGCGTTTGCGAAATTGAAATCTCTTGTCTTTTTCTTTCTCCTATTCCCGACCTCCATACACATATGCTCTTCTTCCTTACTCTCTATATACACCATACACAACGTCTTCTTTCCTATCTACTATCTCGCTCCTTGATTTATATCTTTACGTCTCACCACCCAGCCCTAGTCTATCCTTGTCTTTCTCTCTTGCCATATGCAGCTACATGCGCTCTCTCAATGCCCATTACCCGTGCCTCTCAACCCTCTGTGTTTCGTTCTATCTTGTTTTACTACCGGATAAGCATCTTTCGGATGGAGTTCCAGTCGTCATTTGTCGTTTACCATCTGCTATCTCACCAAAACTACTTTTCTTTTGGCCTCCATTGGAGATTCAAATAAATATTGTTTATTCAGCCGATTAGGCGTGTACAAGCTTCTCAGCAAATATCTCAGCCGAGTAAATAGACATTCGTCTCGAGTCGAGCTATTTCAATCTCTTGCTCGCTAATTCCCGTTCCTGAGCCTTGTTACTATCGATCAAGCACTCGTAAGCCAGGGCCTGCTGGTATACTATGACGTGAGCCAGGATTAAGTAGGTTTTGTGCATTGGGTTTACACTACCATAACCAGGTTTCGTGCTGTCGGCCACCAAAGTCAGGTTCTAGGTGCACGGACCATTACAAACTAACCCTACTTACAAGGTCCTACCAAATATCTACTTCGCCAAGGAGGTGCAATTTCGAAGGCACTTGCGATACCATGCAAAATAGAATTCTCGATGTTAAGGTTCTGGAATGTTCCGTGGAGCTACGATGGTCAAATTGTGAGTTAGTAGTCTGTTAAAAGGAATACAAGGTACATTAGGAGCAACTCCCAGGAGTCGCGAATCGCGATCTCCTTCAAATGTTGGCAGTAACGATTTCTGCATTCAATTTCAGAATAACCCAAACTTCTTCATTCCAAAAAGTTTCTACAGTGCATGTGGAATGAATACATGGCTTTCAAATTCTATAGCACTTTGATTTCTTGCGGATTCCTATCTTTGGGGCTTTGGGATTATCATAGATCTATACCAACGACTTCTATTGTCCAGTATATTCCGAATCCTTCATCGGCAAGTTTTCAATGTTCATCTATTCGCGCCTTGGCTCTGATCACACAGCGTGTCCAGCATGTCTTGAAGTTGGCACACTAAGCCACACTTGCTAGTTTATCCTAGAGCTGGCTCTGTTTGGAATTTGGATACGTCTATAATAGTCAGTCTAAAGACTATAAAGGCCCTACAAGGCATTTAATCTACATGAGAGTCTTGGGAGTAGCTACGGTAGTCTTGCATTTCTTGAGATAGCTTTGAACTTTGCTCTGATCTATGTCTGTCGCCTTGCGCAGTCGCGTTTCCTGGAACGTTCCGGTACTTAATTGAGAGCCAGAGAACAAAGCATAGAAAGAAACATGTAGCCAACGGCTGAAGGGTCAGGTATCCATGTTATCTCAAAGGGAAGTTCCCGCGCGGTCTTGCTTCACACAATCAAAGGGGCCCATTCATTCTACTTACATATCAACTGTATCGAACCCACTTTCTATTATCTTTCACTGTTCATTCCTATCGACTTCTCGACAGCTCTTCACAGTGCTAAGTGACTTCTCGCTTCTTGGAAAATCCACAGTGTCTCGAAAATCCGAACACCTGCACTCGCACAACGCTTCTGTCCCTAAATCACCAAGTGGGTTGAACGAGTAGATCATCCCTGCGTCCTATGCTAACAAGACACAGTTATGGCCGGAGTCAAGCGCTCTTTCGAGAACTGGCCATCCGCGCAGAAACTCCTCTCGGATTTGGATATAGAATCGTCACCGGCAGAGGAAGATCTTTCGGACTCGAACGAAGAATCCACATCGGCGGAGAAAAGCCTCTCGGATTCCGAAAAATGGAAGATTTGGCGCACGAAAGTGCCACAGGCGTCTGTTCCAGACCTTAAACACCTCTTCAAAAATTTTCAACGACAGTGTACACCTTAAAGATCGAGCTGAATGCCTCGCCTGTTCCGCAGAAATGATGGTTGAGACGCCTGCTCTGAGGAAACACCTTTCGAACTGCGAAAAGGCCAGAGACCGCTTCGGCGAGCAGAGTTGGTCAACAGAGCAGGGGCTCTCGCCAAGTAAAAGGCAACTGACCGAAATTGAAGAGATTCGGAGCCATTTCAATATTCCCAAGCGCATTGGAAAAGTATATGGACAAGCCACATGTCTTCACTGTTCCTTTCAAGTAAATTCTCGACCGGCAAATCTCAGGAGGCACCAAGAATACTGTCCAGGAGGCAAAGACGGCTCTGTCCAAAGTCCGGTGCCCTCATTCAATCAAGCAGAAGGGGTGCTAGAACATTTCGACCTATTCGAGGATCCAGCGAAAGGGAAGCGTGCCAAATGCCGCAGCTGCCATCGTGTTATGTGTGGCGAGATAGGAACTCTCGAAACTCACTTGAAAGCCTGTGAGAAGAACAAGGCAAAAAAGGAAGAAATGGAAAGCTACTCCGAATTCCACGGGTACCATCACGAGACCTCTTCCGGGAAGAGGGCGAGGGTTAAAAAGTATCGAGCCGAATGCCGCAGCTGTCATGAAGTTATGGGTGGCCAGATGGGAACCCTCGAAAACCACTTGAAATTCTGTGAGAAGAACAAGAAAGAAATGGAAGAAATGGAAAGCTACTTCAAAATCGAAGTGTCCTATCGCGAGCTCCCTTCCGGGACGTTTAAAAGGTATCGAGCCGAATGCCTTTCCTGCACCAACGTTGTGCAAGGACAGTGGAGCCTCCTCAAGCGCCACCTCGAATTCTGTGAAGCGGCCAAAAGGCAAAAGGCAGAAAAAGAGGAGATTGAAAGCAAGTTCGAATTTTCGTTGGACCCCCGGACCAACAAAGCTCAAACCAAATGCCTTGCCTGCGGCCATGTGATGAGGCGGCGTCAGCTTCCAGTTCTTAAGGCACACCTTGAAATCTGCCCGGGCTCCAGACCTCGGAAGAAGAGAAAGCAGTATAAATATTTGGAGAAAACAGAATACGACAAAATTCGCCGCAATTTCGGATTTTTCACGGACGAGACGAACGAGAAACATGCCATACGCCGTACCTGTTCCCGTGTGGGTGGGCATTGCGTGGGGTCCCTTAAGGTACACCTCAAAAGCTGTGATGAGGCAAACAGAGAGAAAGACGCAGAAGTGGCAGATGTTCGCAGGCACTTCATATTTTCCCGAGACCCGAAGACTTGGGAGCGAAAAGCCACATGCCTTGCCTGCTCCCATCCGGTACGCCGCGCTGTCCTTGGTCGTCTCAAGCGCCACCTCGAATCCTGTGAAGCGGCTATAAAGCAAAACGCAGAACGGGAAGTTCCCCTCAGCAACTTTGAGTCTTCCCCGGAGTCTGGGCCGACAAATCGAGTTACATGCGATACCTGCCACAAGGAGATCCCATTTGTTGTCAACGAGCTCTGGAAGCACTTCGAAGATTGTGAGCCGCCAAAACATAAAGAGCCTAAAAAAAAGGCCAGCCTTCCAATGGCTGAAGCTCCATTTCCCAGTAACGAACGGTATCGCTCGAGTCATGAAGTTGTGGGAAGAGAAGCCGTATGCTGTGGTGATTGCAGACTTCGAATACGCACACGACGTGCGGAACATGAAACACCACGGCATTTTCCAGATCGCCTTGGGGAATCCCCAAGGGGGATGGATTGTTTGCACTGACGACTATCGATCACGGTATGACAATCCAGGAATTGGCCAATATACACAACGTCGCGATGGGAGACGAACCCCATGCAGCAACGACTGCAAGGAGCCATCACTCATTCCGGAAATTTTACGGCCGGGGCGATTGGACCCTTCGGACACCCGGCCATACTTGGGTACGGATTGCGCAAGACATCGAAGACTACACCCAGGTACTACTTACCCATCCCAATTCCCGACTGATTCGTGCTAAGCAGTTGCAGCAACCTGGACATGGGCCGTTGGAACTATTCCTCGATTGGAGCACCAACAGTGTAGACTACCAATGCTTAAAATATGGATTAGAGTCTGTTGGCAAGTCTCATCTACTCCCATCCCCGCCTAAATTGGTCGAGACTCCATTGAAGTGGTGGAGGGACCTGAGAAGAAAACAGGGGTATACAGCTCGCGACGTCTCCATCAGGCTAGGCAATTTGTTTCGGAATCTCTTTCCTGCATCAACACTGTTCGATACTTGGCACGATGCCGGCGCAGATGTCCAAATGCTCAAGAAGATTATTGAAGCCTACTTCCAACTAGCTCGGAATAGAGCGATCCCCGGGAGGATCGACTCGTATTTCCGACCAAGTCATCCAAATTCAGCGAGCCATGCAAAAGTGATGGAGCCAGAACCCAGTACCGATGAGGATGAGGAGCTGTCGGACATTTGTGACGACGATGACGACGAGGACATTCCTGATTACGGCGACGAGGAGACCCCGTACGACAACGATGGGAAGATCCCATACGACAACGACGAGGAGATCTCTGATGTCTGATGTCTGATCTCTCTGGCAACGATGAGGGGGATATGGATCTTTCTTGAACCCACTGGTGCAGCCGCTCGAGGTGTGATGGACTTGTGTGCTGCTTGTTTTACGTTTTCTGCCTGTATGGTCTTTCCAAGATTGGGTTTTTGGTTTCCGTTCTTTTTTCCAAGATAATTTTCCAATGTTACGAGTTCCAAGTTCAGCTCTACAGACGCTATTGGGATCTTTTTGTTTTTAGAAATCGTCTTGTATTTTTAGGAAAACATCACTCGTTTCTTCTCATATGCTCGTATCCACTACCTGGCATAGCCCCGACGGTCCCTCCCAACTCCATTCTTGAAATGACATCAGTGAGGTATCTTAATGGAAGACCACGTGTAATCATGGTCAAACTCTTGGAATGCAATCAGCATTTAGCTGATATTTTTCAATCCCCCTGGCATTGAAACTCTAGTCCTCGAAAGTTTCGGCTTGGAAGTTTTATGAGACCGGCTAGCTTAGTAGGAGCGGCCGAACATGCACCATTTCTCGGCCAAGCGGTTGCACTGCGGGTTGAGGCACTTAGTACCCTTTTCGATCGGCGAGGGCTGCTCGAAGGGAATGCACAGCGACTTGGCGCCCATGCTGGGGGCCTTGGCGTCCTCGGCCTCGCCTGAGTCCTCCGCGGCCTTGCGGGCGGACATGTCCTTGATTTGGTCCTCGCACTCCTCGGTCAAACAGAAGGGAATAACGTTGAGGTTTTTCTCATTAAGGCTCGGGGTGAACTTGTCCCAGCTAGTGATGATCTTGCGGTGGGAGTCGAACTCGTCCGTGGCGCGCTTGAGGAGGTCCTTCTGGATGGTCTCCAACAGGGCGGGGACAGCAGTCGCCAGCTCGGGAATCGGGATGGTACTCTTGCCGTCCTTGCCGGGGATGTCACGGCGGGCAGCGGTGACGAAGTGGCCGGCGGACTCGCCAGGGCCGAACTCGAGGCGCAGGGGTACACCACGCAGTTCCCACTGGTTGAACTTCCAGCCGGGGGAGTAGCTGCGCTTGTCGCTATCGACACGGATGCCGGCGGCGGCGAGCACGGTAACGAGGCCATCCACCTCGGCGTTGAGCTTCGCCTTCTCCTCCTCGGTGGTCTTGTTTGTGATACCGACGGGGACAACGATGGTCTGGAGCTCTGCCACACGAGGAGGCAGAACAAGTCCCTTGTCGTCACTATGGATCATGACCATAACACCCAGGGTACGAGTCGACAGACCCCAGGAGTTCTGCCAGACGTAGAGAGGAGGCTTAACCTCGCCGGGCTTAGCAGACGGATCTTCGACCGTGATGTTAAACATACGCGCGAACTAAATTTTAAACACAGAGTCAGTTGAGGAGGATTGCAGCTGAACCAAAGGCTGAACATACATTCTGGCCCAGGCCGTGAGAAGTACCACCCTGGATACCACGGCCGGTGGCGGGGATATAGCCCTCGACGGTAGTCTGTTACTTCAGTTAGTATGTTGCCATAATACGCTTAAGGTAGAATACGCACGGTGTAAAGGCCGCCTGCGAAGCGTTCCTGATGAGACCTATTCAGTATATTGAAACCAGAATTCGGGAATCCGCGAAGAACTTTACCTTGTCCGTTTTCTGGCCCTTGACGACTGGAACCGCCAGAAGGTCCTGGTAGATTTTTTCGTAATAGTCTAATATCTGGAGAACCTCCTCACGAGCGGCGCCCTCGGTCAAGTGCGCAGTGTGACCCTCCTGCCACAAGAACTCGCGAGTGCGCAGGAAGGGCTGTGGGTGCTTGAACTCCCATCGCACGACAGAGTTCCACTGGTTCAGACGCAGAGGCAGGTCCCGGTGACTGCGAATCCACTTGGCGTAATAGGGGTACATAACGGTTTCGGAGGTGGGACGAATGGCGATTTTCTTCTCAAGAGGGGTCGAGCCACTATATTATACCGAGTTAGCATGTTGCGAGAGCATCCAGGCAGATTGGGCGCAAAAACATACGCATGGGTAACCCAGGCGACTTCAGCAGCGAAACCCTCAATGTGATCCTTCTCACGCTGCAAAACATCCTCCGACACGAACAAAGGGAAAGAGCAGTTCTTGACGCCCATGCTCTTGATCTTCTTGTTGAACCAGTTCTGGATCTCTTCCCAAATGAAGTACGAAGCGGGCTGGGATAGATTAGTGCATGCGCAGCAAAGACTTGAGATCTTAGTATCCGTACCTTAAGAACGAAACAGCCGCTCACGTCGTAGTCTAGGTACTAATGTTAGCTGAACGTCTCGATCTGCGAGAGGTGTCATCGTACAATCAAGCATGTCGCCCTTGGTAAGAACCTAATCAAAGGGCGCAATTAGCATGCTGGAGCCAACTCGTTGCGACAAGACCATGTCCACATACCTGCTGGTACCAGTCTGGGAAGTTCTCGTTCTACAGTATGGGAGATAGCGTTAGTTGAATAGGAATTCATAGGAAGAGAGGGCAACGCACCTTAGAAACATCAATTCCAATGAGCGCAGCACCTTCGACCTTTTTCTTGGGGGCCTTCTTGGGCTCCTGCTTGCCGGCGCCATGCTTAGCGGCCTTCTCCCCCTTCTCCCCCTTGTTTGCCTTGTCCGCAGCGAGTTTCGCCGCCTTCGCGGCCTTCTTGGCGGCGTTCTTGGACTCGCCCTGCTGGTTATCAGCGGGGTTTTGGGTGCGGTCGGGCAGGGTCTGGGGGGCAGCATCGCCCTGGGCGGGAGTGTCGCTGGGATTCTGGCTAGCCATGATTGACAGAAAAGAGCGCCTGGCCGTAAAAAAAGAGGGTAAGCCAAACTGGAGAGCAGAATGGGAAGTGAAACGAGTTTGTGACTCTTTTCAAAGTGGGATGTTATCTCGGACACCGCTTTGGTGCGGCAGAACTTTTAGCGTGGACTCAACCCAGAGAAACCCCCCGTCTTAGCAAGCAGAGCTCTGCCATCGCACAGGAAAGCCCTCATTTTTCATTTCTTACGCCATGGCAGGCATTTTCGAGGCTCCGCGGAATGCGGACACTCTCTGTGAGTCCCCTATCCCTGGTGTTTATTTCAGCGGAACTGACGCATCTCGCACACAGTCTTGGGTGGGCAGAAAATCACCGGTGCCGATGTCCGGGAGCAGAATGGTATGTTGGATCCAGAACATCAGCGAGGTCAATTGTACTAACGGATGGAACGTAGTACTCGCGACTCAGGCCATTTCAAATGTCATCAAGAGCTCTTTCGGTCCCTCCGGTTTGGACAAGATGATGGTGGACGACATAGGGGTATGTAAACTCCCGCAGAGCTGTACGGCAGCTTCTAACAACTTTCTGTCTGTTAGGATATCTGTGTGACCAACGACGGCGCTACGATTCTCGGTCTCCTCGATATTGAGCACCCTGCGGGCAAGATCCTGGTCGATCTCGCCCAGCAGCAGGATAAGGAGGTACGGTTTCCACATCTTCCCTGGGCATTGAGTTCCCATGACTGACCTCATCTAGGTCGGAGATGGAACAACCTCGGTTGTCCTGATTGCTGCGGAGCTTCTTCGGAGAGGAAACGAACTCATGAAGAACCGGATACACCCTACCACCATCATCAACGGATACCGTCTTGCGCTGCGTGAAGCCGTCAAGTACATGAACGAGAATGTTACGACGAAGGTCGAGAACCTGGGCAGGGACAGCTTGGTCAACATTGCGAAGACCTCGATGTCTTCCAAGATCATTGGCTCTGACCCGGACTTCTTCGCCAACTTGTGCGTGGATGCCATGTTGCAGGTGAAGTCAACAAACCAGAGAGGCGAGATCAAATACCCTGTAAAGGCCGTGAATCTGCTCAAGGCGCACGGAAAGAGTGGAACCGAGTCGGTACTTGTGAACGGCTACGCCCTGAACTGCACCGTTGCTTCTCAGGCCATGAAGACCCGCGTCACCGATGCCAAGATTGCTTGTCTGGATATGAACTTGCAGAAAGAGCGCATGAAGTTGGGTGTTCAGATCACGGTGGAGGATCCTGATCAGTTGGAGAAGATTCGCGAGCGTGAGGCCGGTATTGTCCTGGAGCGGGTGGATATGATCCTGAAGTCTGGCGCCAACGTCGTCCTGACCACCAAGGGTATCGACGACATGGTCCTGAAGGCCTTTGTTGAGAAGGGCGCTATGGCTGTCCGCCGTTGCAAGAAGGAGGATCTTCGCCGCATTGCCAAGGCCACCGGTGCCACCCTTGTCAGCACCCTTTCTGACCTGAACGGAGACGAGAAGTTCGAGCCCTCGTACCTCGGCCAGGCTGAGGAGGTCGTGCAGGAGCGCATCTCCGATGATGAGTGCATTCTTGTTAAGGGCACCAAGGTTCACACCTCTGCCTCTATCATTCTCCGTGGTGCCAACGAGTACAGCTTGGACGAGATGGAGCGTTCCGTTCACGACTCCCTGTGTGCCATCAAGCGCACTCTGGAGAGTGGAAGCATCGTGCCCGGTGGTGGTGCCGTCGAGACTGCCCTCCACATCTACCTGGAGGAGTTTGCTGTCACAGTGGTATGTATTCCTTATCTTGAATCCTCGATATCATATACTGACAACATCGACAGGGTTCTCGGGAGCAACTCGCCATCGGCGAATTCGCACAGTCCCTGCTTGTCATTCCCAAGACCCTGGCCGTGAACGCCGCCAAGGACTCATCCGAGCTCGTGGCTCAGCTTCGTGTCCGCCACGCCCTGTCACAGCGTGTGCAGGATGGTGATGCTAATGAGGAGGAGAAGGCCATCGCCAAGAAGAAGACCTACCGCAACTACGGATTGGATCTGATGAAGGGACGCGTTCACGACACACTCAAGGCCGGTGTGCTGGAGCCCAGCATGAGCAAGATCAAGCAACTCAAGAGTGCCGTCGAGGCCTGCATTGCCATCATGCGTATTGACACGATGATCAAGCTGGACCCCGAGCAGAAGGCGGATGACGGCCATGGCCACTAAGCTTGATGTTTGACTCTCCGAATAAAAAAAAATTGGCAGTAATTCGATGTGACATAGAAATGGAAAGCAGTGGTTAAAATCAATTCTGCTGCGACTGCATATGAGACCAAATCTATCAAATGGATATCCTAGTAAACAGTAGAATAATAGTATCGAGGTCGTCACTTCCTCCTCTCGGCCATCAACCGTCTATACTCCTCGACGATATTCCTCCGTTCTCCTGCCAACTCCTCTCGCCGTCTCAAGCTACCAACAGCATTCGGCACATTGGCAACATCAACCTTGGCACCACCACGAATCTTGAAGATCTCACGAGGCTTGATCAACTCCGGCGGCGCCTGCGCGGTTTCAAACGGATTGGCCTGCCTTTCCTTATCGCGCTTCTTAAGCTTCGCCCACGGATCTGGATCATCATCACCACTATCCGCGGCACCATCCTCACCCTGAGAGCTCTTCTTCTTCTTCTTGGGAACAGTTCCCTTCTTCTTAGCCTTTCCACCGCGCGCTTCCAGTTCCCACTCCTTCAGAATATCCAAGTGGTCTTCCATCTCAGCAGCCCGCTCTTCCCGCTCAGCCTGCTCCCGCTCTTTAATCCTAGCCTCCTCCTCACGCCAGCCCGCCTGCAGTCGCCGGAGATGCTTCTCATGCTTCGTCATCTTGTGATCGCGGACCTTGACAGCGCCCTGTGTATTCTTGGTCATCGCCGAGAGGGGCAGTTCGCGGTCAACACGCGCAGCAAATTCTGACAGCCTCTCGCCAGGCAGAATCTTCGGGACAGCCTGCTTGACCTCTTTGGTGGGCTCCTCGGCCGGGCTTTGTTTCTTTTGCGGAGTTCCCTTATCTTCTCCATCGCGCTTGCGCTTCTTGTTTTGTTTCTTCTCCCCGGTTTCCAGGCCAGATGGTGCCCGCTTGCCCGTGGTTCGGTACTGCATTAACCGCTGGAAGGCTTTCGGGGTGTCGTCTTCGTCTGCATTCTTGCGTCGGGAGGTTGCTGGTCCGGTTACTTTCTTTGTGGGGTCCTGCGGCTGCGCGGGTGCTGATTTGTTCGGTCCCCATGGCTTCTTTCCGTTTTTGATGTTGATCTTGGGTTTGGCGTTGGGATCGCGCACCGGCAGTGGTTTTGCGATCACCGAGGGCGGCAGGTTGAAGTGGCTATTGGGGGATGAGATATTAGTTCCGGATCAAGTAGTGTAGATGGATCTAAGACGTACGCTTCATCCTTTTCACGGCGCTTGTGCTTGTGAGGCATTGTGAGTTGTGTGGTGGAAGTTGGATTGTCGAGCGGAACTTTTTCTTTTTTCGCCAACTTAAGGCCTGTTAGCGGCTCATCCGCTTATCGATAAGCCATCGTATACTTCGAACATGTTTCCAACATTTGCATTATTTCTCAAGTATGCAACTTCATGTGCAAGATGAGATTTGATTCGTAGATTTAAATTGGCAGGTGAACAAGGCTCAAATCATGCTCGTTCAGCCTGGCGAAATCAAGAGTAAATTCAAGTATTGGGACGCCCTGATTGACAGCGCCAGCTCGAAGTAGTTTTGCAAGAATGAGATTGTACAATTATTGAACATTCGATCTTAGTCAAAATATGAAGTTCAAGTCGTCAAACCCTCCCGAATAGACCGATCTCGTTTATCTGTGGTTCAATCATCCATGACCCCTGTCCCCCTGTCCCTGAGTGGCGGGCTACACGACCCCTTGGTCTACGCGTCAAATCTGCGCGCGTCACCTCCGGATTTTCACCCTTCGCAGCCGCCAGCCCTCACACACTAGTCACAGTCGCAATGGCCTCGCACTGGCCGAAGCCAGAGGGCCTTGATGGCGATATCGACCCTTTCGACCTCGTCGACCGATTCAAAACGCATTATCTGTCGGTCTGCCACTATACCGCCGATAACCCCACCGCGACTGCACCCGCGAGCTATGTCATGGATATGATGTTCCAGGCCAACAAGGTCGTAACCTTGCTCGCGCAGAGCTTGAGTGATGTTTCCAATGCGCGCTTTCCTGAACCGGAACAGCCCCCCGTCCCCAATCAACCTGTCTTGCAGGATCGGCTCGCGGCAATTTCAGACCTGCTTGAAGTGAAGCAGGAAGTTCATACGGAAGGGCCTGCGGGCGATGTCGAAGAGACCGCTGAGTTGGCTCAGGAGTGGTCGACCAAGGATCTCATTGATCGTGAATGGACCCAGCAGAGTTCCGAAGATGACGGAGACTGGGAAGATGGGTCTTCTGAGGATGACTCTGAAGATGATTATTACGAATACGGGTCATTCGGGGATGATGAGGAAGAAGATGAGGGCGAGGGTGAAGTTGAAGTTGAAGGCGAAGGGGAACACCCGAAGGAGGTTGAAGAGCAAGATGATGAGGACGAGGTAGCTGAGGACGGAAACTTGCCTGGCGAGGAAGGTGAAGACCGCTCTCAGCCCCCTGATTCGACGCGCGAGACTGACAGGTCATTCTCGACCGGGTTGCAGACCCGATGGAAGAAGACAGAGCCCCAGATGAGGTCTCACGACAATCATCGCCGCAGGCTGTGACAAGGGACGAGAAGCCTTTTGTTAGAATTGGCTGGAGCCAGGGCAAGTCACCATACACGGACCCGAGTTTCAGCCACTCCAGGTGCCATTACGGCGTGGAACAGGCCATTAAAAGCAGCTGCAACTTTGGAGTGCGGTCAGTCGAAATATTGCGCCAAAAATGGTATACTACTTCTGGAGACTGCGACCTGTTCGTCGCTACAGCTGCAGACCGGGAGCGCCTCATCTACAACTCAACCTCCTGGCTTCCATCAGTGGACAATGCACAATTTGCTCGTGTCAAAATTCGAAACCCTCCTTCCGAAAGACCCTCATCCCCATATCGGCCCCCATCGATCCATCACGTTAGCTACTTCCGAATAACCTGGGTATGCAGCGACGGCCCATACAAAAGCACAGACTCCAAACACGTTCTGTTGATGCTGAGAGATAACTTGAGTGTTCACTCTGACTCCACGTTGGCAGCTGTCGTGGTGAACGACTTGGAGATCCATCCATATTGTGGCGATATGATTGTGCATGCGTCAGAAGCAGATGTGAAACTGCTCATCAGTAAATCACAATTATGGGCAGAGGCACTGATTCGATCGGATGAAATCGAACTACAGGACAAAACCGGCTGTATTGAAAGGACCAGCAAGCATAGGGATCCTCCCCCAGAATCCACTACGCCTATATCGTTCAGGATCCGCTGGAACATGCCTGATCCGCCGTACAAGGAATTTGACTGGCGCAACTTCTCGCACAGGCTCATCCTCGATATGCTTAACACCGCGCTGAAGGCGAGTGGCAGTCCCTCGCTAGCGGCGGTCCATTTCGAGATAGTCGACCCGAAGTGGGTATCTGGGGACGTTGACGTGTACACTACACACAGAGACCGTGAACGTGCTGTCAAATATGCCCATTTATGGTTCCCTCACTTGATTCATGGCGAGTTTGCGCGGATACCAAAAGAATACTATCCCAAGCCTCAAATTGAGGCTCCTGTTGCACAAGAATCGATGGAGAGCACGCCGCTACCAAGCGGACATACACCAAGCGAAGAACTGAGACGAAAGTCAAATGGATCTAAACGGAATCTTGAAGACATCTCCGTAAATTCGCAGTCCAATCTCTTGCGTCAGCAATCACGCCGTGATAAGCGCAAGCGCAAGAAAATCCGAAAGCAGCTGCGGAAGCAAGAAGAGCAAGAGAATCAAGCACCAGTCATGACGGGGCTTGCGTATCACGTCAGCTATTGATTCAGCGTGTCTTTTAGAAGAGATTCATTTCATGGTTGGGAGGATCGAGGCGTTCGGGTCAATCTACATTCATGTACGAATACCTCCTGGGCAAAGGAAGGGCAACAAGGTCCAAAGGAGTTATCGAGATCATTTATTTTGAATAATCCCAAATTTCATCGCCAGGAACTTGGCTTCACTCTCTGGGACCATATCCTAAGTCCTTTAGGATGACACTAAGTAATGTAAAGCACCGTTCTATTCCATCCCAAACACCCATCAAACTCAATCATCAGTCATAAGATCCATATTAAACCGGCTCAACTCCCTCCCCACAGATGCAACGCTCATAAACACATTTCCACATATCACTTACAGCTTCGTCCCTTCACGCCCGGTATCACTAGGCCTCCTAGGCCGAAGCGGTCCCAGCGAAGGCCCAGCCGCACTACTTGGGCCAGGCGCGGACGTTGAAGTAAGCTGTGAGCGAGTAGCCTCGTTCCCAGTCGTGGCGGTGTTGGTGCGGATACCACCGGTCCGGGCCCCATTGTGAAGGCGCGGATTCATGAGCCATTGGACTTGCATGCGTACGCTGTTGACAGCGGCATTGGTGTGCGCCATATCTTCTTTGATGCGGAGGCATTCGTTCATGATTGTCATGCTGGCGCGCGCGTCGAGGTCTGTGAGTGCATGGGACACTTGGCTTACTTCCTCGCGGAGGGATTCGTGGAGGGAGAGGAGGTAGGTTGTTGCGTTGGATGAGAAGACGTTGGATGAGCGCTCGGCTGATTCATCGTCGTCTGCTCGCCTCTCGTTCCTCTCTACTTCTGTGACGCTTCTTCTGCGATTACTGCCGCAGCCTGTGCGCGCGGACTCGAGGAGTGTGGTTCTGATGTTGGCCATTCCGTCTTCGAAAATCTCGTTCCGTTGTTGTAAATGGCGCATGGTCAATTCAAGTGAATTTAACCGGGTGTTTTGGGCCTCGAAATATGGGCCTATTGAGATCAGCGGACATGTTTGCTCATGTGTCGCGCTATCTGCTCGTCGGGTCTTGACCGGACACCCGTATTTCGACGCTGCGCAAGGGCTTACAACGTCGGGGCAGGTATCAACGTGATTCTTCAACTCTCGCTGCGGAAGAGTAGTTCCGCAATCAACGCAAGTAGTCTCCAGACTACCACAGAGCTCTTTATCATGTTCCTCATAATCTTTCTCCATCACATCCTCTTCACAGCGAGAGCAACGGAAATAACCATGCAGGCACCTCTCCTCCGTCTGAAGATCCTTCTTCCGGATCTTCTTCTCGCACGAGTCGTCCGGGCACGGCACTAGCTGGTACCCACAGTACTTATCCACATGCGACTGGACATGGCCTCGCGGCAAGACTTCCGTACAGCCTTCTGCTTGTGACGGACATCGTACTTGGATTTCATCGCACATGTTGATCAGCAGGCGGGGCACACTTGTCCAGACTTGACTAGTGGGGGTTCGACAAGAGGGACACGGGAACTCGTCCGAGTCGGCCGAGCGGAAACTGGTGATGGCGGATTGTAGACAGCTGTGGCAGAAGACGTGGTCGCACTGTAAGCGCGCTGGTTCAACGAAGGGACAGTGGCAGATCGGGCACATAAGGTGTGAATCGTAGCTGGAGACGAAATCAAGGGCGCGCAGATCGACTAGATCATCTCGTGCGGGAGTAGCTTCCGAAGCCAGGAACTCTTGTAGATCCATAATGTTCGGTATTGTAGCCTTTCTCAAGGCCCATGAAAATATGTGACTGTGTTCAGCTTGCTTATTTTGTAGAAAATGATCCTTGACAGAATGTGGAGTCAGCGCATGCATGCACGGGTGCTGGCCATGCGGGAACCAAGTACCGAGGTAGATCACAAGGCAAACAGGGCCTATGAAGATATCGTTAGGTTCCAGAGAGGTCAAGCAAGTAGGAACAAGCTATTAGAAAGCGATCTCAAGAGGAGAGACGCAAGACCGGGGAAATATGAAGGAAGGAAGAAACGCGGGGAGAGAAGGGCAAAGGCGGAAGGCGGCAGAGCGCAGATCCGCGCGCGGCGACGTCGGGGATGCTGCCTTGGCCTGTGACCTGCTTCATACTCGTCTCACCTCCAACCACCCTACTCTCCGATTCCAGCGACTCGTTTGATCCAGTGCTCTTCGCACTGCCCATCTCTATCTCCACGCGGGACATCCAAATCCCGCTTTACGACCGACAACGATACATTTCCACCCAGCTGACGCCATCACCATGACGAACCCGTCCCAGCTCTTCCTCCTGGCAGACCACATCAAATTATCACTTCTAGAACGCCAGCGAGCCGTGTCTCTCGACCTAGAACCCAATGCACAAGATGGAGAGATCTCCCGGTCCCTGGAATCCCTCCGAGAAGGCATCCAGTCCGTAGAGGCCGAGCAAACCCGCCTAGCAGAATCCCACGACAGCGCAGGCGCTGCAGCCCTGAAAGACCAGCTCGCACCACACCAGGAGCAACTGCACGATCTCTCATCCCAATTCTACGGCGACGCGGATACGACGCAGGCGTCAACTCCCACCGTCCGGGCCGGCTCGCCCGATCTCAAACAACCCGTTCCACAACACCCCTCGTCCAAGTCCGTACGGTTCATGGATAATTCAGCCGCTGCCGCAGCCGTGCAGCATGAAATCGACGAGGAAGAAAACCGCGACCGCCAACATCTTTTCCGGCCGTATCGCGATGAGCCGTCCCCGACCGTCGACCAGTCCGGTATGTCCAATGAGCAGATCTATCTCCACCACGACCAGGTCATGCGGGACCAGGATGATCAACTGGATCAGCTTGGTCAATCGATCGGCCGCCAGCATGAGCTGAGTATTCAGATCGGAGACGAGCTGGACGGCCATGTTGCCCTGCTGGATGGAATGGATGGGGATGTAGAGCGGCACCAAGGGCGATTGAACGGTGCACGGCGGCGACTGGATCGTATTCGGCGCAAGGCCGGCGAGAATTGGAGTATGATGACTATTATCGGGTTGATTATCGTCCTGGTCATCTTGATTGTGATTCTGAAATAACGGTGTCTTGAGTCACCTATAATGCGAGCGGGCGTTCGGCTTTGAACAGACTACTTCTGATTCCTCTTTTTTGGGTGCTGGCGTTGGATAGAGTCCTGTGGACTTAAGACTACTCTTTTTTTACATCATTGAGCACGTTTCCAGTTTCCAGAACCTTGAAATTCATTCGTATGAATAGCATCACTCGAAACAGGTCAATTTGTAGATAGCAGACCCTTGAACTATCGCCCCGTCAGGAGTCGATTACTTCCGCCGCTGGGTGTGAATATGTTTCGTCTTCTCCTCCACCGACTTAAAGATTATATCCTCGTCGCCGGCTTCGCCTCGATCGGCCTTGACCTGTGAGGCTGTTAGTTTTTGGTCGGGTTGTTGACATGGAGCGGTTCATACATCAGCCTCGCTGTTACTAGCCAAGTCGGCGTTCCACTTGGCTTTTCCCTCCTCTTTGCTCTTCAACTGCTGGGTTTTCTTTGCCTCGTAGATATCCGACAGGTCATCCTCGCGATCTGTATCTTAGCTTCTGTTAGCGTTTCACTCATATTGGGTAATGGGAAGGACTGACTCTTGTCGCTTTCTTTCAGGGTGTTTCGTGCTGCGGAGGTGTGGAATGCGGGGGTGGAGGAGATGCCGTAGCTGGATTGCATGGCTCGGCGGGAGCCGGCACGGATGGAAGTGAGGAAGGACATGGTGGTGTTGCTCCTTGAACTGTGGGAGGGTTGAGAGTCTGGAGGTGTTGTTAGTGCTGTAGCTTTCGAAGTAGGAACTGATATATCTGGACCGGCCAGCTACTGACACTGCCATGCAGACAAGTTCTGCCCACGGAGAACAGCTCCGGAGGCTTGTCCAGTCCAGACATAATCGAGTCAAACGTACCAAGTCAGTCCCAAAATGGATGTTCGCAGTGTGAAATACAAGCTAGTTTGTTGGCCTAGCTTGAGGAGATAGTTGAGCAAAGAGAAAGAAGCTACACGAGAAACGCCAACCTAAAAGGAACTCGGACACCCATTTAAATGGCCCAGACACATCCACGACCTTGGAATTGCTTCTATCTCATTCGAGGAGTGGGTTGGCTGCTTTTTGAGCGATACCCGTGACGTCAGCGATACTCAACGCGCGTTCGGGTTGGCGGATGTCGGTCGTGAGCCTCGGGTCATCCTTTTGGTACTTATATCTACATGGTGTAGTAGTACATGGCAGCACCATGATAGTGACTTAAGACATACTCGGCCACATTATTTAATCAGTGTATACTCTACGATGCTAGGTGATCGACGCTGTCAACGATGTAGAGGCACGGAGCATTCTCCCCTTCGGCTAGTTATGCTCGCGAGTAATGACATCATGAAACGGAGTGGCGCAGGGGTATGGGGATAGGAATCCATCTCAGTACCTAGGTATCCGTCACGGTATGGACAGATGCAGGGGAATACTCGGTGGATACCAGTAATGTAGGAGTCACATCGATTTTGTGCAACGTCAAGCCGCAGGGACAAGCTATTGAATATGAACAAAAGAGAGATGCGATTGGTAATGACAGTGCGCAAGAAGGAAGCATCATACAGCGTATCTAAGACAGTCCGGGCGCTGCCCCCAAAGATGTCGACGCAGAAAGCAAGAAATCAAAAACATAAGCCATTTTCAACATACGGTCTAGGACTCGCCCAAAAACCGCGAGAGACCCCCAGGATATCGAATTCAAACAGAAAACAACTCCGCAGCCTATGGTTTCGCTCGCAACCAAACCCCAACCAGCCACTACACCCGTGGCAAGGAAGCAATGAGTATCGCGTGTCACCCACCCCCGAACCGATGTACAGGAAAGAAAAGAACCATGACCAAAGAATAAACAATAAACGAAGAGGGTGCAACACTCATGAAAAACAAACCCAGATATTGCAACAGTGCCCAAGCAATGCAGACGTGTATCGTTTCCGCCTCTAGATCCTTGAAAATGTGATATCCATCCCGCCCAGATAATAAAACCCCAAGAAACCAAGGAAAAAATGAAAAATAAATCACGAAGTAGGTGAGTCGGGGCCAAGGGAGGCAAGCCAAACCCCCCGAAAACAAAATCAACTCCGAGTCCCCAAGGGAACATGCACGTCAAGTAGCAAGTCACCGCATCAATACATCATCGGCGGCCCCCAACCGAAAGAAACAAAGGGCCAAGAAAGAATCGTCCCTCCCCGAGAGACACAGGTATCGTTGGAAAAAGTGATGCAAAGGAATCAAATCGCGCCGTCGCTCGCAACAAGCTGGAAGCATCGTAATGGATCTAGATGTATGGCGAAGTGGTCGTAAAGAAAAAAACGGCGAAGAGTTGGATATGTACAGATGCCGGAATTTGTCGAGATTTTCGAATTTTTTGAAAGGATTTTTTGGATTCGCCGTTTCGTAGAGGATTTTTTTTGTCCAATGTGGTCGGTGCCGGAAAGAATGGAAAAGAGCCGTATCAGACAAGAATGCGAAAATATTAAGACCTGCGATTTAAGGGACCCCCGATGATGCAGAAAGACTCAGGTGACGTGCAAGAACATGCCGCCGCTAGGGCGGAGAAGGGCGGCTGGCGCCCCTTGGCAACCCCGAAAGGTTCTCACCATCGACGCTGAGCAGTCTGCATCATCGCCGGCGAAATCGACGAGGGCGGGCTGGTCATGGTCATCCCGGTGTTGGGGTTGACGATGGGGATGACTTTCCGAGTCCGGTTGGCTTGGGGCTGCTGGAAGTTGACGTGACTAGGGTTGGTGGCAACACCGGCGTGGACGTAGGAGTTGGTCTGGGCGGGAGAGAGGGAGATGGATGGAGTGACCTGCTGGACGGGCTGGATCTGGTGCTGGAGCGGCGAGGTGTCGGGCGACCCGCTGGAGAGCGAGGACCGGTCGGACGAGGCGGAGTGGATCGAGTGCAGCTGCGGGCTTGTTAACAAAGGTTGTTCCCGGGGTGACTCCTTATTTTGTCCCCAACAATCTCCCAAGGGGGAGAAAGTGGAAGGTGAAAGAAATGAGCCCACAGGGGAAAGGGACCGAAGTCGCCGATCGCAACATACATCGTCTTCAGTCAGGAGGTTGGGGCAGAACTCCAGGTCATCATCGAGGTCGAAGGAGCGACCGGCCTCGAACCTTGCCCGGAAGGCCGTCACCGCGGGGGCTTCGGCAAGTTCCCGCATGCTCTTGACTCCTCGGAATTGGCGCTGAGCGTTGTGCTGAGCCATCTTGGGACCGCGGCGAGTACGTCCGTGATGGTTATGTGAAGGCATGCTGTGGTGAGGGTGTTGTTGCTGGTGGTGGGGGTTGTAAAGGAAGGCGGACATGATGGCGGGTGGAAAAGAGAACCGAAGATTAGAGTAGAAAGAAAGTGAAGTTTGACAATTGAAGATGGGAAGAGATGGTTGTGGGAAGGAAGAGCGAAAAAGAGGGGTGGCCATTCCGTACAATCTAGGGTGGTACCTTCCGTTACGATACCGTCACACTCCTGCAGAGAACAGTGGGCGCTAGCGAGGTCACGCACCTGCGCCGGTGGCGAGGACCGCCCTTCTAAGCCAATAACGCACTCACAACGAGGGTCCACAGTGGATGCCGGCGCCAGTTCAGAACCGTCGATTGGCTACGTGACGTCGTCGACCAATGGACCTTAACCGCTTCGGGCCAAGGAGTGACGAGATCTGCCATGATGCTCGTTGTAACGTGTGTACCCTATGTACGGAGTATTGCGGCCTGATTACCCAGGTCTGCGTTCAACTGTTCTTTCCTCTATAGGGCTATGGTAGGGTACAATGAGATTGTGACCCTCCACCTGTTCCGTTCGTTCTGTTCTCCAGCCTCCGCTACTACCATCCCGGAACGGGGAACTGTCCACGTACGAAACAGCCCGTGCTGAGGGGGTTGGGGTTGGGGTAGCCCAGGGCCAAAACCCAAAAACTTTGTACAGGGCTGGGCCAAGGACAGGTACATACATTCGTCGGCTGTGGCTGCTGACGCTGATCGCAGATCTCTCCTTCGCCCCAAATTCCATCCTTCCACCAACCCTGGTTGGCGCCCCTTCAGATCTGAGGCCGGCCCATCATTACGCGATGCGGAACTCACTGCATTGACTCACGATGCTACCCAGGTCCCACCACATGTGGCGGTTGCCCATACGCCTCCGTCCCAAAGTAACCCGTACCTACAGCAGAGCACAGGGTACCTGATAGGAGGGACCTGGAATGCCGGAGCACCATTGGGATAAACAGTCCGAGAGTCACCCACGTAGTCCGTATTCCGTACTCCGTACTCGTGTCAGTCCTCAGCGCTCTACTTCACCGCTCCTTCAGAGCGAACTGGCCTCCCCCCAAAATTCTATTTTTATGACCTCTCAAATCTGGTGGTACGTGGGCCTCGAGCAGGTGCTGCCGTTACTCGAAGCTTGAATTATGCAGTTGACGGGTCCACGCCCATGCCCGCCGCTTGCATGACTATGCACTCAGTGCCCTCAGATCTTACGATCTGACGGCATCCCAGCGAGGGGGTGCTTTACCTCAGACTCCACGCAAGGGACTGGTCACCACGATCTGGTTGCCCCGGTCTGGTTGGAAACCGGCCGTGTTTTGTTTGGAGACTCTGACTCGTGGTTTCAGACTCAGTCGACTTGCGAATGGCCGCGACCGGTGCTATTACTTCGCTCCATAGAACATGTAGTTCTCCATGCATCGAGGGCTCGAGACGAGTTGGCCCGAGCTCGAGGCTTGGCCAAATCAACTGCCGATCTTCGGAGGCGGCGATGCCGATGTTGCGCTGCGATTAGTAGCTCGCACTGCCACGGTTCTCGAACATGCACATTCTGCACAGTAAACCTTATGGTTTTGAATTGACCCAAGATTTTAAACGCCGTCTAAACCTATCCGAATTACCTGCCATTCTAATTGACATTCGTGCTTCCATGGATCCTGTGGGCATGGATATACCACCGACCTCGGGATGAGTGAAGAGCCCGTCTCGTAGTATGCGAAAGAGTATTGTTCACCATAATATGTCAGTCGAACGTAGGTATGCATAGATTCAAAACCTGCTTCGCGACATAACGTAGAAACCCTGGCAACTGGGTATGAATAACCTTGGAAAACCCCCCTGGTCAAATGCAACTCATGCTCCCACACCCTCAAAAACTCCAGTCCGAAACGCCTTGCAGAATACACATCATGTAAACTATCACTTATCCAAGTTCTTGCTCTTCACCATGCGTCCAATCAACTCCTTGCAGTGCTTCTCACTGTACTGATCCCAAACCTCGTACAACGAGAGCAGCTCCTGGGTACACTCAATGACCGCCTTGATATCAACTTCACTCTCAGCCAGCCATGCAACCAGCTTTTGAATCTTTGGTGGACCAGATCCAGGCTTATCCGTCAGAGCCGCGAGCATGTTCATGCCTTGCCCCTCTCTCATGGTACTCGCCAACGCGGTCTGCGCCGAACCCATAAATGCTCCTGGGGGAGAGGGTTTGAATACCACTGCGACGATGATAGCCATGATGGCGATCACATGCGGTGGGTGTAGAAGAGGGAGATCAGTTAGGTAGTGGTCGTTGATTACCGACCAGGCTAGAGCAACCTCATCCGAGCTCAAGGCTAGTTCGGTTTGGAGCTCGGAGAGGGTGCGGTAAGGGTGGTGCACGATCAGCTGTGAGTGCATCTCGGAGATCAGGGCGAACTCGCATTCACCGAGTTTGGCAACATCCGGTGTGATGAATTCTGTGGGCTGTTAACTGGAGGGGGTCTGAGGAAGATATCAGATCGAGATCGTACCGGGCCATAGGCCGCGTGCCTCACCCACCACAAAGCGGATGTGCTGGGGGCATTCTTCCATCTTGCAGGCGAGGTAGAAGGCTGTGGTAAGGACCAGATATGGATTGGTCTGGCGGATCTCGTTCTTTGTGTAGAAGCGCTTGAGATATACTTGCGCCGTGGCAATGGCCTGCTGGCGGGTGGTCATGCGCTTGCCCAATTTGATGAGCTCTGGGAGATATCAGTAAATTATAGTTTCCTGTAGAGGTCGGGACTTACGCTGATTGAAGTAGATATTCAGTAGCCGCTGGTCGGGCAGCGGAAACTGCGAATGAGTTATCTTATCTTTTTCCCGGAGTCGCTCCCGAATATCGGCCAGCGTTTCCCGGGAGAACAGCCAGTGCCGACGCTGCGTCGACGCCCAGTAATTGGCGGCCATCAGAGCAGTGCCTCCCGATCCTTGAATCGGTATGTAGACTGGATATCCAAGGGACGTTGAGGTTGATAACCCAAAAAGGTTTAGTAGGGCAGAGCCCTGGTCCCGTGCCGGGCGGTGATGGCGTCAAGTGTTCCGAAGCAATGATCGGGCGCCGATTAATCATTCCCTCCCCACTCCGTATGCGCAGGCTCGTTTGAGCTTTCTCCCTACGACCATCTCCCGAGTCTCCGAGGGACTCCCCGTGTATAGCGACCGAGAATACACGCCTCCCTTGAATGATGCCGGGGTCTCGATAACAATTTTTCCCTCCGATCCCGATCATGGCGCCCGAGTCGAACGATGAGCGTGATGAAAGAGTCGCGCGGCTCTGGGAAACCTTGGACACGCGAAAGGAGGGCCACGTCGATTTAGCCGGCTTGAAGAAGGGCCTCAAGAAGATCGATCACCGTGAGTCTGACCCGGTCCCGTGCCGTTGCTCCTGACTGACGCGGTCGCAATAGCTTTGAAAAACGCGGATGACTTGCTGCGCAGCATCCTATCCGTGGTTGACACGAACAATGACGGCCAGATAGACTATGCCGGTAAGATCAGGAGCTGTCCGCTTCCGCGAGGACCTGGATTTCCCTTCTAACCGGGATAAAAAGAGTTCCGAGCGTTTATCAACCACACCGAGTCCGGGCTCTGGCAGATGTTCCAGACTATCGATCGCAACCACAACGGAGAAATCGACAAGGCTGAGCTGCGTAACGCGTTTTCTCAGTCTGGGGTCACGGTCTCGAATGCGAAGCTGGACGAGTTTTTCGACGACCTCGACAGAAACAACGACGGAGTAATCACTTATGCGGAATGGAGGTACGAGTCCCGCCTGCCCAGGTCAAGTGAATGGGCTGGCACTAGGCCTGAAGTGAACGAAGTGAGAGAAGCTTGGACTGACGCAATCGCTAGGGACTTTTTGCTCTTCATGCCTCTACGATCACCGTCGGACCTCCACGCAGTTCTCTCATATTACACGGCCACGGGCAACTTAAACCCGGAAGGAGATGTCCACATCAATGATCTGCAGGGTTTAGGTACAGATCTCTCGTTTCTTAACCGTATTCCCTTGGCCCTCACGGTCTTCTTGTACAATATTCTTTCCCTCCACACCCTCGCTTCTCTCTTCCCTTCAGCATACGCCCAGACCAGCTCCACCTCTCACATCACCACCACTCTCGGCAAAGACTTTGCTCCGTCAGACGGTGATCTCGAGTTGGAACTGTTGCCCATTCCCAAGACCGTCGCCATGTGGATGACCATCCGCTACTATGAACGGAAGTTGACCGAGAACACCCCTCAACTAGGCTACTTCATCGCAGGCGGCACCGCAGGCGTTGTGTCCAGGACAGCAACTGCCCCTCTCGATCGCCTCAAAGTCTACCTCATTGCTCAGACGGGGGTTCAGCAGGCCGCCATCACCGCGGCGAAGGAGGGTGCTCCACTGGCTGCGACAGCCAACGCGTCGAGAACACTTGTTGTCGCATTGCAAGAGCTCTGGCGAGCTGGTGGAATCCGCAGCTTGTTTGCAGGTGAGTCAAGTATCCATCCCAGCAACATGGGAATAATCATCTGACCACTTTACAGGAAATGGCTTGAACGTCGTCAAGGTCATGCCTGAGTCTGCAATCAAATTCGGAGCCTACGAATCCGCGAAGCAGGCATTCGCTCGACTGGAGGGACACAATGACCCCAAGCGACTCCTGCCCACTTCGCAATTCTTGTCTGGTGGTATTGGCGGAATGGTGGCTCAATGCTTTGTCTACCCTCTTGACACCCTGAAATTGTGAGTAAACCATCCAAGCGGTTCAAGAACACTCGCTAACACCATCCAATAGCCGCATGCAGTGCTCCACTGTCACAGGCGGCCTTCGAGGAAACAAGCTCATCGTCGCAACTGCCGCCAAAGTGTGGAACCAGAACGGGCTGTTCGGCTTCTTCCGTGGTCTCCCCCTCGGCCTGGTGGGCATGTTCCCCTACGCCGCCATCGACCTGAGCACCTTCGAATATCTCAAACGCGCTCTCCTCGCCCGTCAAGCCCGTATTCAACACTGCCATGAAGACGACATCAACCTGGGCAACTTCGTGACCGGAGCAATCGGAGCCCTCAGCGGAGGGCTCAGTGCTTCAGTCGTCTACCCCCTCAACGTCCTCCGAACCCGCCTCCAAGCTCAAGGAACCGTCCTTCATCCCGCAACATACACCGGCATCGGCGACGTCTTGCGGAAGACCCTCGCCTCCGAGGGTCCTCGCGGCCTCTACAAGGGCCTGACGCCCAACCTCCTAAAGGTGGCGCCCGCCGTGTCCATCAGCTACGTGGTTTACGAGAACTCGAAGCGAATGCTGGGGTTGAAGTGATATCCCTTACCACCCTCTCATACCCGTCATGTAATACATCCAGCCTATTTCCAGAGATACCCAAAAATGGTCATACATCCTATCCATTCCACCTGCTGTGTGCATACCCGGTCTGTCTCATTACTTCGGCTTTCATCTCTGTCACCACTTTGATCTTACTCCGGAGATCACTTTTACATTGCATTTACCTCTTTTTCGTCTTGACCGCCTCTCTTTTGTCTTTTCGTCTTGACCGAGACTTATCTTGAGAGGTCCTTTGCTAGAGACAGGGGTAACCCAAATCGCATATGGCAAGGCGTCGAAGCATGATGGTTTTCATGCAGGGGCTTTTCTTTTTCTTTTGCTTTCTTGTGAATATTGACAATTACATTTCATTGGATATCCATCTCGAACTAGAACTAGAACTAGACCTTGAGCAGAGCTAGGGAAATACCATGATAACCAATTCATTGTTCGAATTCCTCCCCTAAATCAAAACCAGCCATCATCAATCCTCACGCCTTCACAGCTCTAACCTCCTCATCCTTGGGCAAAATATCCGGCACCGGCCCAAGCGGCGTAATCGCAAATTGATTAATCTGCTTATGACTCTTCGTATAATGCTTCTTAATATGTTCAAAGTCCGTCGTCTCCCCAAACGCCGGGTGATCCCAATAAAGACCCCTCACCCAGCGATGAATGGCCGGGAACCCGCTCCGGATATCACGGAGGTTGCATTTGAAGTGCTGCACGTACACCGGGTCGAAGCGGATGATCGTCGTGAACAATCTGATATCCGCCTCGGTGATGGTGTCGCCGAAGAAGTAGGGCGAAGTGGTGAGTTGTTTGGAGAGGTGGGATTCGATCCTGTCGAGGGAGGTGAAGAGGGTTGTGACGGCTTTTTCGTAGGCTTCTTGCGTGGTTGCGAAGCCGGATTTGTAGACGCCGTTGTTTACGTCGTTGTAGATCCACTCGTTGGATTCGTCGATTTGGGGCCGTAGGTTTTGCGGGTATAGGTCGATGGACTTGTATTGGGCTGGGAGGAGGTCGTCGAATTCGTAGTAGAGCATGCGGATGATTTCGGCGCTCTGAGAGGGCTTTAGATTTTGCTTTTTTTTTTCCTTTCCTTTGGTATGGTGCTTCTTACCTCGTTGCTGACAATTAGATTGGTCTTCTTGTCAAAGAGGACGGGGACTGTGAACCGGCCGGTATAGTCCGGGTCGTTGGAGAAGTAGATGTCGCGGAGATGGGTAAAGTCCGCGTGCAGAGGGTCGGGGATGGCGTTTTCACCGGGAAGCTTCTCATCGGCAGTCACGAAGCGCCATCCTTGAATCGAGTTAGTATAATGGATTCCGATCATAAGGAGAAACCGATCATGTACCCTTTTCGCCGAGGTGCCAGTGCACCGAGGAGAAAGAAATGATATCCTCCAGACCCTTGAGCTTGCGGGTAATCAGAGTGCGATGAGCTGTGAATTATTAGAACATGTCTGAAATCTAGTCAAACGAACAGTAAGCTCACCCCATGGACAAGCATAGGAGACATAGAGATGATAGCGGCCCTTCTCGGGTGGGAACTGCGCGCCAGGCTCGCGGGAGATGAAATTGCGGAACACCGACGTCTGCCGCTTGAACTCGCCCGACTTATCATTGGGGTTAACCCAGTCGGTGATCTTATTGCTTCCGGTCTGTACTAAATCATCAGAACAGGGCCGATTGGGTTGTGAGGGGCAAACTGCCTACCGCCATAGTTCGTGGTGGTCCTGCGGAGAAGCACGGTTGGTAAGTGAGGAACCAAGGGCGAAGAGCTGGTCGCGAATGATGGCACAACGCGTATGAGCGGAGGAGGGGACGGAACATCAGCAGGTTGGATGTTCTTATAGCATACGCCGAGCTCCGTTTCTAGCTAAAAGAATACGAGGTGATGCGGGGATTACGTTCACTGACTGAGTCGATTACTCAGCCCCACCCCCTCGGTCAGCTTTGACAAAGCATTCCTAAAGTCTTACTCAACAGGTTTTCCTCCGGATATCTTGGAAACTTTTAGTTAGAAGCTTCTGATCCTGAAAGCTAGAGTAGCAATTGGATTGGAGATTGAAATCTAGACTGCTTCATTGAGAATATTCGTAAATCTACTGTCTCCGCCACGCCGTCGGTCATTTTGAGGTTTTAGAATACCCTCTATTGCGACAGCTTGACCATCACGTACGGGACCTCCACATCTTCCTCGGTCTGGTCCTCTGCAGTCACCTCGAAAATGATGTTCTTTTGGTGCTCGGGGATCGGCTTCTTGCTGACGTGCTCGACGAGCTTGCTCATTCTGCGTAACTTGTTAGTATGAGGCATTGATTAAAATTGTAATCGGAAACTCACGGCAGAGGAAGGCGGTCCTTGACCTTGTTGGGAGGGTAGAAGCTGGCGTACAGCAAGCTCACGCCAGAGCTAACCATAGTGATATCCAGGCCCTTGTTGGCAAAGTCGTCCAGGAACTCTTGGAGAGGAATGTCCTCCACCTCGAAGCGGTCCCACAGTCGGTCAATGGTGACCTCGCCCTGCTTGCCCTGATACTTGCCCTTGGGACTAGCAATAGGCTCACTGAAGCCGAAGAACGGAAGTGCAAGGTTGATGAAACCGTTCTTGTATTGCTCGATGTCGTCCTTGCCATCGACGACCTTGTAAAGCTCCAGAGCCACCAGACCAGTGACCAGAGCAGTGGCCGTGGCGATGGCGGGAATAATCTTGCCAGCGATGAACTTGGTCTTGTGACGATCCGCCTGAGGGATCTCGTAGTTATCAGCACGGAGGTTGCTGGCCGCGGTGATGAAGTCGATGTGGTGGTTGGTATCGTCATCCTTCTCAAATTCGACGGGCTGAAGGCGGAAGCCCGCAAGAGACTTGGGTGATGGCAGAGTGGCCACCAACTTCTGAATCTCATCATTATCATCAGAGCTTCCGGCAGGCTGAGCGTTGGGGTCAGGCTCGTTTTCATCAGCCTGAATCTTAACATTGGAGCTCGGTGTGAATTCGGGAATGATCATATCATCAACCACCTTGCTGTAGTAGCTCTTGTCCACACCGGGGTTCTTAATGCCATAGTTGAAAGCGTGAAGGTTGGCACCAGCAATCACGAATCCAATGTGGGTGGGGTTCGAGCTGTCAAACTTCAGGGGGGCCGGGGCTCGCTTGGGGCCGGACCAGAATGGCTGGCCGGAGGAGGTCTTGGAGTCCTTAGGGAAGTTGTATAGAAGCTGCTGGATGGCATTGTTGTACTGGGACTCGAACTGCTGACGGGCCCAGACAATGCAATCATCGAAAGTCAAGGGCTTGTCAGTCACCAGGAAATCACGAAGGTGCTCCAAGGTCTGCTTCTCGTTACCCGCCTGCTTGAGAGTCTGCGCAATGTAGTCGGGTTGGGAGAGGTACATGTTGACAGCCTCCGGCGGGCCAACAAAGAGGGTCTGGAAGAGGTCTCGAGCCCAGGCAATGGTGTGCTCGATACGGTTGGGGAAACTCTTCAGAGTGCACATCGGGAACGACTTCTCCGGGGGGTCCTGAGAGCTGGAGTAGGACTCGGTGATGAAGGGGAGGATCACCTGAGTGTTACCCTTGGTACCGAGAGTACCACTCTCGAGGAGGGGCTTGCGGAAGAAAACGCAGCGGCGGTCCACGTATGTCCGAGCATCGACATTATCCAAAGCATTTGTCACTCCGTCGAGTCCATTCCAGAACTCCTCGTTGAAAATGTGCTCGGTGTCGTTTCCGACACGGTCACGGAGAGTCACAATCTTACCATTCAACTCAGGGTTCATGGCCTGGACTGCAGCAGAAGCACATTCACTCTTGAGACGGCCAACGTCCTTGGAGCGGAAAAGGAACTGACGGTTCAGGTTGCTCTTCTCGATCTGATCCATATCGGTGACATAGATCTTACCCTTGGGACCAGTGCCCAGACCCATCATGGCCCAGTTCTTCAGAGTCTCGCATCCAATAGCACCAGCGCCGACCAGGAACTGGGTGACGTTGGAGAGCTTCTCTTGGTACTCCTTACCGAAGACCGCAATCTGGCCATCATAACGGCAGCCAAGAGGCTTGCAGCTTTCTTCGGAGCGAGTGGTTGAAGATGGGAGGGACTCCAAGGAGTCAAAGTACATCCACTGCTGAATGGGGTTGAACTTTCCAGAGACAGCCTTCAGGATTTCCTGGGCAGCGATACCTCCGAAGAAGGAGGCCAGAGGGTTAAGATCACCACGAGCCTGGTAGCTGAGCTCCTTAATAATCTTCTCGTCCAGTTCAACCTTCTCCTCTTCCGCCGCAGCAAGCTCGTTGGCAATCTTCAGGACTTCCTGAGCGTCACTGTCATTGTGCGGGCGAGGCATCTGGTGATCATGGGTCTCCGCAAACTTGTGGAGAGCCTGGACACCAATATGCAACTGCTGGGGCCGGTCAAACTTGGCAAAGTCTGAAATCAGGTGCTCTGGTTTCTTAATCTGCTCCGACAGGGGCTGGAAGTCAATGAACTTGGGCATCTTCACCTGCGTGAAGAGACCACCACCCTGGTAGGAGCCGAGGCCAGAGACGTCACCAATGCTGAAAGTATACGGTCCTTTGACGGTAACCTTCCGGGGATCGCTAGCATTCAAGCCATCCATACCCTTAACTTCAGTGAAAGTCACATAATCACCATCTTCCAAACCATGCCGCGTCTCATCAAGTGCAGACACCAGACCATCTTCATCAATATCGGCAACGATTCCGCTGACGGGTTCCTCACCATTAGGATCCCCGACGGTAAAGTTCTTTCCGAAGTCGTTGAAGATATATCCGAACAGACCAAAAGTATCCGTAATGGTCACGTAAATACCGTTCTTATGGCAAAAGTCCGCGATCACCAACTGCTCCTTCAAGGGCGTCTGGGTCAGAACGATCGCCTGGTAGCGCTTAAGCCGCTCCAGGTCAGCCACAAGGCTTCCACCTTCGTGGATTGTAACCGGAACGTAAGAGTTGAGCTCAGCGACTCGGGGGGCGGTGACGTCGGCGCGGGCCTTGCCGACATCTTGAGGCTGGAGGAAGAATTGCGAGGACAGATCGGAGATAGCAACGGGAGCGGGGTCGTAGAGGGTAAGGGATTTGACACCAGCGAGGGCAATGTTCTTGGCTGCGAGAGATTATTAAACGGCCGCCAGGTACCCCTCAAAAAGGGTCGCCACTTACCAATTTCCACACCAAGACCCTTCAAGCCTACCACGAGAACGTTTGACGAGCCCATGCGCTTCATGGCCTCGTGGCCGAGCACATACCTAGAAGTCATTAGTCCTCGCTCATCACGAATACCATCAATATCCCGGCGGGGGAACCTCACAGTTGCCGGCTGTACAGGGACTCATCGATCTCTCCATGCTTGATGGCCTCCACAGTTTCCTGTGGGTTGTCGACTTGCATCTTGACGTCCTAATCGGATTGCGTCAGTGACAATGCGGTATTTCCCACGAGTCTTAAGACATACGGTCATGATCTTCTTCTGGGGTCGAGCTGCGGTGTCGTCTTCGGACGCTCTGCGCTTTTCCGGCTTAGCCGCTTCTCGAACAGTCAGATCGGAAGGAATGATGGTAATCAGAGGGTGAAAGCCTTGCCCAACGAGCAAGACCTTCGACAGTGCTGGTAAAAGAAGTTGCAACGCCCAGCGTACCAGGTATCAAACTCGAGAAGCAATAGCACGAGCAGGAGCAGCCGACGACGACGCAGAGTAGAGGGTGTTAATGCTGTACAACAAGGAGGTGAGTGAAGGTGTAGAGAAAGAGGCAAGGGAGAAGAACGGTCGAGAAGCGGGACCGTCGACGTAAGAGGGTGAGGGACAAGCTGTCGATGACTAATCTCGGCGCGTCTCCCCGCGATCGAAGCTCCGTCGGTTGCACTTTTGCTTTGAACTGTCACTCTTGTCGAGATCGGGGATAATGTCCCTTGTCTGGCCCTGAAGGCCAAAATTGCACCTTCACTCTGTTACAGGTCTTAATACTCGGCGCCTGAACCACAAAGCTCCTCACATGTGTCGTTTCGAGCTTCTTGGACGCGGCTTACTATATTGGCAGCGGACCAACCCCGGAGCGGATAACAGTCGTCTCGGCAGGTGAGTGCATTACAAATAAAATGTCGCGTCATCATACATTGTAGTTAACGTGATCTGCAGAGAGCACCAGTCAGGATGCTTCACGAGATCCTCCTCTCCCTCTCCGGCCAGCCGTCCCCCCTCTTCAGTCCTCCACAAGGGAAAGACACTCTCGCGCAGGATGATTTCGCCCTTCTCTCTCCTCCGGAGAAAGCACTCCTCGGATCAGTTGCCCATCTAAGCCAACTCCACGCGCAGTTACGATCCCACACCTCCCAGATATCCTCCTCCCATGGTTCCGTGGTATGTCGCTCTGTATCCACGACTATCGCTACGGCGCACCTGGGCGAGTTCCAGAAGAAGATTCTCGAAGTGGAAAAGGCAATCCTGGCCGAAGACAGCGGATATGTGGGTGGGTATGGCATTGTCCCGTTATCAACACTCGTTGGAGAATTTTCTCCTTGGACGCGGCGCATGGAGTGGCTACGGGAAATCGTCAAGTTCATTCTGCCGGAAAATCCAACCGCTGAGCGATCCTACGGGTGCTCAGGAGCAGGTTTGATCGACCATCTGCGGGCTGAGACCCAGACGGGATACCTGGATATCAAGGAAATGGCGGTACAGCTGGTTACTGCAGCAGAAACGGCATGGATGAAACAACTGTCGATGTGGCTGCTGTACGGGAATCTGCCCATGTATGGGAAGGAGGACTTTTTCATACACGAGGAGGAAACAGAGGGTGACGATAGCCAGTTCAGCATGAAATCGGACCTACGCCCGAAATTTGTCTCCGTGCAAACAGCGGGGTCTATCCTGTTCATCGGGAAGTCCCTGAATCATATCCGCGCAAAGAGGAAAACACCCGGGGGGATCTCGACGGCGCCAGTGACGCTATATCAGGAGCACATCGAGCAACTGGCAGGCTTGAAATCACCCATCTCAGCCTCGAAGCTGTCTACAGCGGTGGACTGGATTCGACTTTCGCTATCCCAGTCCACACTATCTAAGCTGCTTCCGCTTCCCAAAATTCTCGAGATGCTCGAGCTCTTTCACAATTTCTTGCTGCTGGGACGAGGTGAATTTGCCGTGGCGCTGGTCGCGCATGCAGACTCGCGCATGGAAGAAAGTCGACGACGAGGAGCTCGCGGTCACGCGCCTGGGGCGATGGAAAGTTACCTCGTCAAAGAGGGAGACGTGACGACTGCACTGGCCCAGACGTGGGCAGAGCTTTTCTCTCTACAGAAGGAAGAAGACCCGGCCGACGAGGAGCTCGAGCTGGCTCGTGAACTCCTTCGATTGTCGATCAGCGAGCGAAAGAACGGCTGTGCAGCGTCCCCATCACAAGGACCAGGTGTGGTGCCTGAGATTTCCAGGGTTTCATTCGAAGATCTGCTATTCCCCACCCCCACGAGTCTGACAGCGCAAGTCCGTGCTCCACTTGACTTGTTCCTCTCCAGTTCGGACATCGCCATCTACTCCAAGATCCATTCATACCTACTAGGAATCCGACGGGCCCAGATCCGCCTCGGGGATCTGTGGAAGCGAACTTCATTGCGAAGAAACCATCCCTCGCCATGGGGCCCGCCACGAAGCAACAGTGCGTTCGGTCAAAATAAGCTTAAAGAGAGCCGGGAGAGGGACAATGCTCGGATTCGCCACATGCGACCCGTTTGGGCAACTGGCAGTGCCTGTCTCTTTGTTCTCTCGGAGATCGGCACATTCTTCCAAGGAGAAGTTGTCCATGAGTCCTGGCAGCACTTGCGTGAATGGATTCAAGGGAGTCCCGACTCCACATCGGGCGCTGGATCTCGACCAGGGACTGCATCTTCATCCAAACCGCCGCGGGACTCCCGAGCTGCCACGCCGGACCAAACTTCGAGTCGACCTTCCTCTCAGTCGGGACCGACCATGGTGCGGCATGATCCCGAAGCGCTTACGGTAGCCCACCGTCGCCACCTGTCAAGCCTTGTAAAATCTTTGTTTCTGACGGAAGTGCCATTCACCTCCGCATTGCGGGCCCTACTGACAGGTGTGGATCGCTTCGTTGCGCTTACCATCTGCCTCGAGACGATTCAACGTAACATGGATCTCGAAACGGACGAAGGTGTGGTGGATGCTCTGGTCGATTACGCGCAGGAGGAACAAGAAGTCTGGCAAGAACTGCGGGCCACGAGCGACAACGTGCAAAGCGGCATGAAGGATCTCGTTGTGAGCCTCCGTGAAATCGACGATAGCCGGGAGAGTCTCGGGACTGCCACAACGGGACAATCGGGGACCGGGCCGAGTACGGGCCTCTTCCGCCACTACGTGCCGCGCCAACCAGCGGGCGTGGACCGACTACTGATGAAGCTGGACTTCGGCAGCCTGCGTGGTGCGGCGATCACGGGCTTGGCTTTGGAGTAGAGAGAGATGAAGCTCTTTACCTTCTGCGTGTTATGATTGCTACGAAACCTGGCGGATAGGGCGTTTAGGGAAAGGACAGAAGAACCAAAGAATCAGAGCTCGAGGCTCAGGGGGAAAAGACAGCACTAAGCTCATTGTGGGATGAGAGATAGTGGGTCACTAAGCCAGAAGTCCGGCGGAAGCTTATTCCCTTGGTAGTGGTTCATTTAATATTCTGGAAAACTATCGATCTTCTGCTCTAATTACGACTAGAAATACTCCATAATAAGGTTCACTTTAATTTTCCCACCTTCAATCCGTTAATTGATGCTCTTAGGAGCGCTTAGATAAGTAGATAAAAAAAAAAAAAAAAAAAGAAAAAAGGCACGAATCTCACGATGGCGAACCCGGGACATCCAAGGAGTTACCCGAATAGGAAGTATCTGTACTGTACACCAGATCCCGGACGCGGCTCAAATAAAAATCAACGGGGGGCTTGCGGTGGGTTCCAGCTGAGCGGGACTCAGGAAATTATGACTAATTCCTGAGTACCGTTTAACACCATGCCATTCAGGTGGACGTGGCTGTTGGATCAAGAAACTACCCGCCAAATGACTGAAACACCATCAACTAGGGTTTGTTATGAACGAAAAAATCTTCACAAGGGGCACCAATACATCAAGGACGGTAACTTTTTATTACCATGTCAGTCCTCTATGAATCCACTGGACCTCCCAGCTGGCCAAGAGGTGGTTACTGTGCTCGACAAACAAATGGCCAGGATTGTACTCAAGTGGGACTCCTGGATGACCAAGTCAGGGTTGGAGTGTGGTCCGCTGAAGCTGAAGCAATGAGATTTGTCTCTAATCATACCGAAGTTCCGGTCCCGGAGTGATTTTCACCAAGTTCAGTCCAGGCGAAGAGGTAACAGATCCGAGTGACATCTTCAAACCCGATTTTCGTCAACCGAAAGGAACGATTTGCATGACAATTATTCCCGGAGTCCCTCCGGAACAAAAATGGGACACTCTAGACGACGAGGCTAAAGACTCAATCTGTCATCAACTGTGGGATCTATCTCGAAGGTTCGAAATATCGCTCGTCCACAAGAGCTTGAGGGATTGTATCAGTGTGCCGCGGATGGCCTCCATCCCGGGACCCAATGTTGGAGGATCTACAAAAGCCCGCCCGACCGATTTCGAGCGACTCTGAGCTGCGTGCGAGGATCTATGAGCGGTATATTCAGTGTGGGGGAACTCGGTATAAGAATCAACTGCTGGATATGTTGCCCCGGTCGGAGCGCTCGGTGTCCACGCATGCGGATATTGCGCCGCGCAATATCATGGTGGACGAGCAGAAAAATGTCACAGGCATTCTCGACTGGGAATACGCGGGGTGGTATCCCGAGTACTGGGAGTATGCGCAGATTATGCGGCCAGCTTTTTGGGGGGACTGGTCGATCTGGATGGAGAGGACGGCGCCACAGCGGTGGGATTTAGGAGGAATAAATGCTGCCCGGAAGGTCTTGTTTTGAGTCCTGGAGGAGGATACAACATGCTGTAGGTAATCATTAGCAAAGGTGGTGTCTACTGACTATTCTTTAATCTTACTGTTTTATACCTATTCTAGGACCAGTCTTAGAAATAGCGAGGATATTGCGCATCAATCGAAGTCAGGTCCGAAGATTTGCTTCATGCGCTCTTCTTAGATGGGTAACTAGTGTCGCATGTAACTCCCGTCCCTACAGGGAAATGGTGAAAAGGCTTTCTTTACTACATTCACGGCTAGGCTAATCCCAACAAGCGCTTATAACTTGCAGGAGGAATCGACAGATAAAACCCGATCATCCGCCCTGAAATATCTTCCATCAACTACAATGGCGTGTTCAACTCCGCCACCGCCGCCGCCCGCCAGATGTTCAACTACCAGCAGAAAGGCTCCATCCGATACCGGGAAACAAATGCTGTTCTTGTAGTTTTTATGTAAATTGACTTCAACGAGGCAAGCGATGCTATGATTGCCACCCCATCTCTTCATCCAACTAAAAATGAGTGGTGGAGAAGTCCGGCGGTTGATTCTCGATCTTCCGGACGTTCCTGCAACATTTGCCAAAGGAAATCTGCAAGCTTCTCGGTATTTTCTTTGACAAAATCAGTCGGTAATCTCTCGCTGATGTAAGTAGCAAATTTTTGCTTGCCATGCTCAAATAGCTTGTGCATGAGAGATCGCAACTTCCCATGAACCTCGTCAATCGTGCAGCCAAACAATTCTACCGGGAAGAGTGGTTCATTTGTAGCAAGTTGGAATATCTGTACTCCATGGTTAGCTCATGTTATGGATTAAGGATGGGGGAAATACCAAACACCCGAGAGCCCATATGTCGACCTTTTCATTCCACGAATGGGGTTGGAGTAATTCGGGTGCCCTCAACGCCATTGGCGTAACAGGGAGGAAATCATCTTGTGTGTTCCACATTGCTATGATAATAGTCAATAATCCATATTTTCGCATCACCGGAAGGGGTTCAGACCTCCGCCCATATCACCAATTTTGACTATAAGTGTCGAAAAGGCTGCATTGTCTAGCATTCCACGGGGCCGCTGCGAACTCATAAGATACCGCGGAGCACTGTGATCCACTTCAACCCCTGGAAGCCAATTAACAGGACTGAATTCAGGTTCTGTCATCATTCCGCTCGAGAAATCGCAGTTCAGAGTGAATAGTATGTTGGCTGGTTGGAGGTCTATTCACAAATCAACATGAATCGGTTTGAGCATTTGGGCCCAGAGATGCATACCGCCATGAACAAGACCCTGATCGTGAAGGTAATTCAACCCCAGCAATATTTGGTTCGAAATCTCGCGAACATATCCTGAGTAGCGTGGATTTCCCCGAACAGTCATTGCTTCACCATCTGACATCATGACCGGGAACACGAGACAAAGATGTAAGCCGTTAGGCCCTTTGTGCTCAAAATGATCCAATAATTGCAAAACGTGGTTTTTTCCTGGATGATATGTATCCGGTCTCGACAAGTGAAGGAGAATAGAAAGTTCTCGGCTGTTACTTGAGACATCCGCTTTGAGAATCTTTAACGTAACGTATGTTTCAAGCCTAGAGGAAGGGAAAGTGTAAGTATGATAGTCGCGGACGAAATAGGAAACGAGAGGAAGTGAATACAACCTTGTATCTTTGGCAAGCCAAACTGTGGAAAACTGACCAAACGCCCATTTTCCAACAATCCGATACCTATGGTGGAAAGTGTCCTCGATGTGAACTGGATGGTAGCCTCCAACACGATACTCTTCGACGGGTTCGACTACATTGTAAATGCGTTCAAAGCGACGCATTTTCCTCAATCTAGTTGATTCGATGGTGGCACCAGGCCCTTCTATGTCGTCGACAAAACGAGGGATTGCGAGGCAAGGAACAATCAGTTATCAGTGGGGACACGCCCCCATAATCCAATTATATAAGGTCACACCAAACTATGCACGGGTATAAAAAGTAATCACAGCCAAACACTGAATGCCCAACAATGCATAAAATCCACATATCAAATCAAATGATATAAACAAGCCTCTCATCACCAGTGAAAACCTCCAAATCCTCTCTCCTCCCACCACCCATTAGCCCATCCCTCTCCTCACCGGGCCCAGCCGTATTCCCAGTCCCATCAGCACGATTAGCCCTCTGCAAAAGCACCCTCAAAGCAAGCGCCAAAACAGCCACAACAAGCATAAAAAAGGAACAAGCCGCCATACCCTTAACATACCACGGCCCCTCAGACTGCGGATACAATCTAGTCCCGAGCAGCGGCCCACACTGGCCGATAATGTTCAGAATGGCAATACTGGCCCCCTTACCCTCTTTCTCGGCCCTGTTATCCATCGACCAGGTGATTATCAGCGTGATGGCGGAGAAGAAGCCCGCTGTGGCGGGGTAGACACAGATGTATCGGATGGAGGTGTGCAGGGAAGGGCTGAGGTGGGTGTGGAAGTAGCCCGTGGCTGCGATTAAGAGATAGGAGAAGGAGGAGAGGAGGGCGTGCGCGATTAGGTAGGGGCTGCGGGTGCGGGTGCGATCGGAGGCGTAGGCTGTGGCTAGGACTACGATGAAGGAGAGGAGGTACGGTGGGGCGGATAGGGCTTGGGAGTGGAGGGTCGAGTAGCCCATGCTGGTAATGGTTAGTGGGTTGTTTTAGAGGAAAGAGGGGTATGCGCACTCTTTGATTATGGTGGGGAGGAATACGGGCATGGAGCTGAATGCGACATTGCAGCTAAAGAACATGAACTGTATGGGGTCAGCTTTTGAGGGATAATCTGGTGTAGAGTGGACCTCACTGCTGCCATGTATGCTTTGGGATCTGAAGCTGTCTTGACGATTTCTCGCCAATCGAATTTCTTCTCTGGTGAGTTTTGGTAATCGGACTTGCTTTCCCCAAGCCGCAGGCTAGCCACGACTCTCTGTCGACGAGAAAGGAACCGTGCACGGCCAGGAGAGTCTGGGATAAGCACCCAGGCAAATACAGCAACGATCACACTCGGGAACCCTTCCACCAGGAAGAGGGTACGCCACGGAGAGATCGGGCCATCATTGCTGCACTTGACAATCAGCCATGCAAGACTGCTCGCAAAAGACGTTGCCAATGGCGCAGCTGAAATGAAAAGTCCGTTCCGGAAAGCTAGCTCCTGGCGCCTGTAGACGAGCGACAGGTAGAAAGGAACGCCCGGTCCGAAGGCTGCTTCTGTGATTCCAAGCAGAGCGCGCAGAATGACTAGCCCCTCAAATGAGGTAGCTAGACATTGAAACGAGGCTACTAATCCCCAGCCGAAGACGCAGAGGGAGATGTAGATGTGTGGCGGAACGAGTCGGTACATAAGCGTCATCCACTCGAAGAGGATGTATGTGATGTAGAAAGCCGTGAGCAGCCATTCATACTGCGAAGACGAGAGCTGAAGATCATCCTCCAGCCCAGCAATTTTGGCATTTCCAATGTCTGCGAGGATCAGCACGTGTTAAATAGCTCGAGTAGCTCAACATACTCGACCGATCCAGGAAGGACAAAAGATAGAGAAGCGCCAAAAAGGGCACCAATCTCCGATCAAAGCTCCGGACAACCTCCCTCTCCTCTTCAAGAGTGTACTTCGGCGCCGCAGCAGTCCTCGTCCTCTTCCCCTCAAGCTCCTCACCCGACTCGTATCCATTCTCCTCATCACCCTCCTCAACAGGCCCGCCTACCTCAACACTATCCCCGAAATCAGTCTGCAGCTTCAGCTGTCCACCAGGGGATTTCCCCGGTTTCGACGGGGTGTCTTCATCGGAATTGGAGACGGGGGTGTATCGGGGGTTCGAATTCGAGTCGGAGGTGTTTCCCGTAGATGCGGGCAGGTGAAGACTAGCCATGGGGCAGATGGAGCGGGTGAAGGGCTCTGTCGCAGATTAGCAGCCAGGAGCCCACTCCTTCGTCTGCCTCAGAAATTCGCCTCCTGACCGCTGGCGTTTTGCAGGTCATCGGTCAGGGAGGTCTCAGGATGCGCTTAAGTAAACATGCACGTGGGGCACGTGGGTTAGCGCGATCGCAGGGCTGATAGTTTATAGTTTCTAAGATTAGGTTAGGGTACTTGGAGGTGGTAATGGCAATGGTAATGATATTGACTATTTTTTTCTGAATGTTCTGTGATGTCTGCTTGATCCGGTCTGTAAGTGACTAGATCCCATGTCTCGCTTGCATTACCGAGAAAAGAAGCTGGTGCAAACTTCACATCCGTAGTCGCCCTTTACGAGCGATCATCGTACTCCTGGTATTGGTGACGGTCGGAATATTCGCTGCGCTCGGTGCGATCAGTGCGATCAGTGCGGCCGTTGCGGTCATTGCGGTCGTGTCGCTCGATGCGCTCATTGTATCGAGAATGTCCGATGTGCTCCATGCTCAGATTACGCCCAGTGGATTCGCGACGAGGACGCTCGCGCTCCCGCTCGCGGCGATCGTGACGGTCACGACCAGCGTCAGGACGATAGTCCTCAGAGCGGCCAGCCTCGCCATAGTAACGATCAACGGGTTGAGAGGGGCGCAGTCTCTTAGGGTGCTTTCCGGGATTGCCGCCCTGGTAGTTGCCGGAGATGTTGCCGGAGAGGTGACGCTGAGTTTTGCGGTGACGGATGATCTGTTCATCCTCGGGGTCTTCGAAGATGCGCTTCCGACCACCAGCCAGACGCTCGGCATGCTCGCAGCTTGCGGTTACCACGCGTTCCACCTCTGGGATCAGGGGGTGGTTGCCTGCTTCGGCCTTCAGGCAACGGAGGAGGTTCTCTGCGGTGTCACGGAGGAAACGGACGTTGCTGAATTTGTCAGTTGACTTGTCAGACACACCGGTCTTGTTGGCGTCGGCGATGTAGTAGTCGGCCTTGGCGATGTGGTAGACTCGGGTGAGCTTGTCCAGGGCAGTCTCATTCTTGACCTCGAAGCCATCCACGCCGGAGGGCTTGACGGATCGGTCGACAGAATCACTATCAGTAGCCTCTTTGAGGGTTTCGTGATCGGTGCGGGTTTTGGCAGCTGGAATGGGTCAGATTAGATGTCAAGCACGGATAGACTGATATGCAGGAACGTACCGTTCTCGATGATCTTCTGTGCAGCCAGGTAAGCGGAAACAATGACCTGGTCGTCAATATCCGAGTTGCTGTTCTTGACGATAACGAATTGGTGGAGAAACAGGTCCAGAAGACCGATGTTCTTCATCGGCTGGCCCTCGTTCCAGAGCTTGAGGAGGAGTTTGTCAAAGACGGTGATCTCGCCATTCTCATAATCCTTCGAGCGTTGGACGAGCCAAAAGGCATGGCGCTTCATGGCATGATAGAGCAGCTTGGAGTCAGCACTGTTGTCAAGGATCTTCATGAGGATCTTGCTCGGTTTCTTGGCAGGGCTGTACTCCAGCGACAGCTTGCTTTCTCTGAGGCGTTGAGGAGACATGTCGGGTGGCATGTCGGCGTTGAGAGAAATGTTCTGATTGAGATCTGTGAAGGACAGAGGTGAGGGGGACTCGAGAAGAGTCTCCGTGTACAAGGGACGGTTAAGTGAATGAGAAAACCCGGGATAGGAAAACCCAGGGTACGCGTGTGCACAGCAACTGAGCACGCGAATACAAATGGGAGTGGAGCTCGGGAGAGCTGCCTGGGAGGGAACCATAATTCAACAAACTTTCCAGCACGTTTCCAGAGAGAAGCGTGAAGGTGGGAGATCGGGGACGAGGCGGATCGCCGGTTCTCTCAGATTTAAGCGGGTGTAAGCGGCGAGAAGTGAAATATCAGTGGTTTCAGGCAAAGCCTTTTAAACCCCAACAGACCTCGTCGGCGACTAAGCGGCGTAACGTTCATATCGTGAGCTTTCGACGTCTAGGACCGGCTTTTGCATCATAGTGGACCTAGACGAGATTGGCGAGCTAGGGCTATTGCTCAGAATTCATAGCATTAACTGCAAATTCATTATCTTAGCCTTGCTAAAGGGGTATTAATAGTAGATTGAACCAAAGAGCGTCAATTTCTTTCCCCCCAGAGGCGCTTGACCTCATCGGCAAGCACTTGTGGGTTGCTCCCATCCTGAACACAATCTTTCCATTCACCGCTGTCATGAATACACCAAACCTTCTCATCCAGGCGAAGCGTACAGCTAATCTTAGCACCAAGACTGGATGACCGTAGTGCGCTGTTCCGCAGTAGAGCGACCCCGCTAAGGGGAGGACCTCCATTTTCACCATTATCAGGCTCATCATTCTGCTGACTGGCACATTGGTTCAAAGAGTCGAAATCAATCCCATGTTCCAAAGCACACTGATGTACAAATTGGCGCTCTGGGATACGCTGGTATTCATTAATCAGGCAGTTGGCAAAACCTAGGGACCGGATGATCGGGGTACGGGGGTATGTTTGGGGTAGCAGTGCTTCGTCTTCGGTTGGGGGGAATGGAAGGTTTGCGGCGCATAGAATGAGCATGTCTCCGATACATTCGGCTGGACCGTGCATGCACTTGATCTCGGAAGAGTCGTTCGTTACACTGTTCACGACGTGTTATTGGCAAGGGTGAACCACAGGTTGGAAGACAGCGGAGTGCTTACCTCGCAATAAATGACAGCCGGAAGTCAACCTTATCACTGATCTGCTCCATGGCAGGCAGAACCAGTTTTTGAAGACACGCCTGTGCATCGGGACACTTGCTCATAATATGAGCCTCAAGGGGGATTTTGGTGTCTGCCAGCGATGTGCCGTGGAGCGGCTCCGGGTCCGCTTGCGGTTGTTTGTTGTCTTTCCATGTTTGGTCTGGCGTATCAGGGGTAAAGCCATTTGAGACGTCTGATACTGGATATCCCGGAGCATGGTGTGATCCGCATCCATGCGAAAGGTACGTTGTGTGTGACAGCTTGATGACCAAAAACCAGCAGATCAGGAAGCCGGCGGCAATCACGATGCGGTGGGGCGGGATGAATCTGTCGCGTCGGGACCTAGACGACGTGCCGTTCGGGTCCGGGCCGTCTGGTGCATCCCCAGAATGAATGGGTAGCTTTTCCATGGTGTCTGTTGAGATACCCAAACAGAGGTGACGTTGTTCAAGAGATAAAGCTTGTGTGGAGGTCAAGCCTAGCCCCTTCTCAGTCATGCGCCACCCCGTTACATAAGGAGGTTCGCCCACCAACAGCCGCGAGCTGATTTGCAACTAATAAATGATTGAGGGTAAGGATTTCCCTCTAGCCTCTAGAAGAGTCTTCCCGTTAGAATAAATGCACTTCTTGCCACTGTAGATAATCTACTCGAGTCTCGAATAATGCACATCCAAGATACTCCGAAAATTCCCAAAAGCACGTCGACCATTGGGGTACAATAGCAAAAACTTGACCCTCTAGTTGATACAAAACTAGTCGTTTCAGGACGGTTGTATCGGCCACTGTTCTTCATTAAGATCTTGGTATCTATGAAGTATCAGAAGCGCGACAGGCACGCCATTGATAAAACCAGGCAAGCTCTTCCTCGGATAGATCTCCCGATGCGGTCAAGTGCTTGACAGGCTGTAATGCAACCGGTGAACTAAAGTGCACAGATCCAGCACTGAGATCCACCCGCGCTTCTATCAGATGAACTAGCGCATCGAGGTACCGCTTCGATTATAAGCTCGTCGACACCTGCCAGAACGAGAAATTGCTCATTCAAGTAGAAACATTTTGCCTGTGCAAACACAAACCAGCCAGACTGGTCAGATCAAGCCATCTGATGAAACGCGGCATCGGGTATCAAATCCCGAAGGGTTCCTCGTGCATTAGGCCGGCTCCAGATACCACACGCGACACTGACAGCCTTACCAAACCGACTCGGCGAAACGCCGGTGAGATTTCGGGCGATGCCTCCCAAGAGCCATCGACATGGAGTCCATTTCAAACGCCTCTCCGACTTCGGAGGCCCTGTCATCGTATTGGTGTCCAAGCTGGAAGCTTTAAACTTTTGCATCTAGCCTTCAACCAAGTTCGAACAAATTTCCCGACCCGGGTGAGCAAAGTTTAGCGCGATTATCTGGCACTGTTCCGTGAGGCTCATCAGCTCGTCTCTTGCGCACAGAGGCCCAACGATGACGGTGAGCAGGTGATCCGGATGAAACCCATCCTCCAGAGAGACGGACCTGTCTGCTCCAGTAGGAAGCTGACGGTACTCGGTGGCTGGACGCCAGCGAACAATCGAGGCCCCGGGTGGAGGACAAACCCGCCCGTTGTTTCGCGCGCACACGGTTATTTCCGAGCTCACTTGGAGAAGATCGATGGGCTCTCGGCGAATGGCGCGATGTATGATAACTCTGCACGTTCTCAACCGTGATCGGGGCCCCACACTCTCTCATGGCATTTTGACTCGCGGCCAGTGCGCTCGGGTTTCCAACGCCCTTTCGTGAAGGGCCAAAGGGTCGAGAGGGGAAGGAGATGAGAATGGAGAGTTAGCCGACTTTGCTAACCGAGGGACGTCCACACGACGTCCACCCGACTGAGGCGTCAGATGCCCTGGTAGGGTTACATAGTTCCCGTTCTCGAATGGAGGGGGGTTGTATGAGAGTGCGGAGTGGAACTTCTCCGACCGCGATCGAGCGGCTACCTAGGTATACCTAGGCGATAGTCTTCGGGGCCGGTCGAGTAGCTGAGTGCCCCATCACCTAGTCGAGGCGTAGGGAGAGTTTCAAACGGAGAGCGAGATCCAATCGATGACAGAACGACCGGGGTTTTCAAGTCGTCCGGGAAAAGAACAGCGTCGCATCGCCTCATGTCCTCCGATGGTCGCATCTTCAATAAATCTCCCTTTAACAATGGCTGATTTCTTACCTTTCTCTCGAACGTGTATCTTTTCCACCAGGCCTATGATCGATATCTCGTAATACCAGGGACTTCATGCCCTGGGGAAAGATCCAAGTATCCACTTTCTGATACTCGCCCAACCCCCGTTTGATTCTATCTCCCCAATCATAAACAAAACCTGTGAGTTTATGCTTTTTCTTTTTTTAATTTTATTTCCATATTCCAACAAAAACGTATACGTCTGGCCTCAGGCACCACAAAGGGATAATCAGTAGGGCGAGCTCCATTTATAGCTGGACCCTCCCCTGATCCCTGATCGCATTCCCTGGATTCTGGATTATTTTGATTTTCTCCGACTTCAAACGTCCCCTTCCTTTCCCCCCACGCGCAACCTCAAGATTCCAGGGTACGTAAAACCCGTGCTGAAGGTCATCCTGTGTTCCTGTTTCTGTGTTTCGGTTCTGGCATGATCGTCATTCTGTTCCCCGCAATGCTCCCTGACCGCGTCACCAACATATTCTCCCGTCCCTTCTTTGCGACCTACTAATCTAAGTCCCAGTCCCCTGGGCTGTTTACCCTATTTTAGCCCCCGGGCCGATCGCCTTACTTGCCGTGATCGTGTCCTTTCTGTACCTGCGCATTCCTGAGCTCCGACGTCACCACATTGAGAACGCGGCGGGTACTGTGAAGGGCACGATCGGCTTTGGCTTTCCCTTTCCCTTTCCGCCCGTACTCCACTGTCCTGCAGCCCGTGAACACGACATCTTGGGGTTTTCTCGTTGTTCTCCTGGGGTTTGGTAGGACCGTGTCTACTTGGGGATTTGTTCCGCTTCACCGCTACAGTTGACGACGATCACCCACAATGGCATCCGTCAATTCAATATCCTCCGAGAAGGATAATGATGAGGAGCGTGACATCATGCATGACGACGTAATCGAAGACGAAGAGCAAGAGGATATCAGCTCGGAGCTGGATGCATCGCAAAGGGAATACCTGGAGTATAACCAGCGACTCAACGACTTCCTATCACCCCTGTGTTTAGAGGAGGCGGCGTTGTACAGACTGGCACGTCGCTTCTCCGACACATATCGCCATTTGGCCCTGACCTCGGACCAGCAGTTTTTGCCGACCCCGGTAACTCAGCTCCCCACGGGTGAAGAGACGGGGCGCTATCTTGCCATTGACGTGGGCGGCAGTAATCTCCGCGTTGCGTTTATCGAGTTACTAGGTGAGGCTGTTGAGTCCGATGTGCGACCCGCGGACGCCTCGGAGAGGTCGCGGCACACTATTCGCAAGGCTCAGCGCCAGCGAGTCAAGCGGACTTTGGAGCGAGCGTGGCCCATTCAGGAGCATTTGAAAATGGACAAGGCTGAGGACTTGTTTGCATGGATTGGTGACTGCATCGCTGAGGTCGTGGCGGAGAGCTTGACATCCGACTCTACCAAGAAAGACATACCTGCTGAATTGGATATGGGTATTACGTTCAGTTTCCCCATCATGTGAGTGCTGCAAGATCCTGATGGATCGCAATCTTCGTCAAATCGGCTTTTGCGCGTCGGTGCTAACCGTCTCTCAGGCAAGAATCGCTGGCCGAAGCTACACTGATGCCTATGGGTAAAGGCTTTGCTATTACATCTAATCTCAACCTGCGTAACATTCTCTTGAATGGTTACGAGAAGCACACAAGGAGACCGGACGAAGACGAGCCTTCATCCAAACGTCGGAAGCTCTTTGCCCTGCCCAAATTGAAGATCCAGGCTATCACGAACGATACTGTTGCGACGCTGGCCTCGCTCGCTTACGCAGTCAAGTCTTTACCAAACAGCCGGGTTGCCATGGGTATTATTGTGGGCACAGGATGTAACGCGACCATCCCGATGAAACTCAGCGAACTGCATGAATCCAAGGCCAAGAGCGTCAACAGTATGGAGCCGAGTGCCGTCGAAACGATCGTCAACACCGAATGGACCATTTCCGGCGCAGCACCGCCACTCCGAGAACTCAATATCACGACAAAATGGGATGAGGAACTGGATAAAGCTTGTGCACGCCCAGGATTCCAGCCATTTGAATACATGACGGGAGGCCGGTATATCGGCGAGCTGATCCGCATAATTCTGTTCGACTATCTGACCAACGTGGCGGGACTGTCGAAACGAATCCTACCCGCAAATCTCATTCAAGAATACGCCTTGACAACAACTTACATCTCTGACACCGTGGCACGAGCTCGGTCCGACCAAGACCTCGCAAAGGAACTGAACCAATCCCTGCCTACGCCCGAGAGCAGCGACTGGCGCTGGGACGCCCGCACTGCAGGAGCGTTCCGAAAAATTGCCCGAACAGTGCAGGCACGATCGGCCGGTCTAATCGCAGCTGCCGTGATCGGCCTGCTAGCCTGCTGCCGTGAAATCGAGCTGAAGGAAGACAGCAACACCAACACGCCCGAGAATGCGGCCTCGCCCCAGAGCAATGGTGACACGCCCGCCCCCGACGCAACCGCTGCGCCGAGCCTCCTCAGCAACAACGTTCACGGCCACATCGTCCCAGTCCTCCAGCCCACCTCGGCAGACTGGCAATCCGGTCCCGAGGAACTGGTGGTTGCGTATACGGGCGGCATCATCCAGCACTACCCGCAATTCAAGGAGATGTGCCAGCAACACATTGATCGGCTTATCATGCGGACTGGTCCGCAACGGGGAGGGAAGTCGGTGTTTCTACGAGAAGCCTCCGACGGTGGCGTTATTGGCGCAGGCGTTCTGGCCGGGATGGTTGTCAGCAAGTAAAATCCTTATGGCTCGGGAAGGCTGGGTTTTGGGTGGAGTCTGATGAGAAAAGAGTCTTGCATGGGATCATGTCCTGTTTTCTCTGCCGTTATCTGGATCTGCATAGAAATGGTTACGATTATTTCTGTCTGGAGATGCTCCGCGATACAATTTTCTAGCTGAAGACCTTTCGACTCTTCTGTGATGACGCTCGATAGAAAACATCTATGGATGCAGTAGTAAAACCTCTTTCCAAGGTCGGGGAATCTTAGACACAGAAGGTCTAGAATGTCGATATCAAGTCCCAACCTCGACACCTGGACACAAACACATATTCCTGTCGGAACATCCCGACGCCAGGATTGCACGATATTCCCTCCCATAGATAAACAGGAGGTCCCAAATATCGCCCCTCATAGAGATACGCCATTAAAAGCGCGTCGGCATAAAAACCAAAGGACTATCATTGATAAATCCCAGATTGATTGCGCGGCTCAAGCGTAATGAAGAATGCTCGGCACCCGAGGTACCCGGAATGCATTGGGAATTGACGCACATGCTTCTCTTCACATCGATATCGCCGGCCTAACAGATTCATGAAGTACTCGTTGCCTGGTTCCAGCTCGAGGCTAAATACCGTGGAAGGTCGTGAACTTGCCTCACACCAGAATCCGGGTATCAGCCCTTCGCCGAACCACGCAAGCCGTCTTGGCACATATCAGCCAAGCGCCTCTAGAACTTTATCTCTTCGCTGATATATAACGGCATGATGACTTGTTTTCATGGCTCGATGGTCGATGTTTTGGAATGTACCGGGTATTTAGATCAGTCGGAACATGTTATTGCGCACGCCACGTTTCATGGCAACTGGTTTGCCATCTTCGTATTCAATCCCGGCTGCTCCTCCTTCTCCTGACATCTTTTCGAGTCGCTCGCGGAGTTCTGCGTCGGCTTCGACGACGCTTTTGCTTTTGTCCGGAGTTGGTGATTTCTTTTCGGGATTGGATTGGGACTCGTTTTGGGTTTTATCGGTCTTTCCTTCCGACTTGGATGAAGTATCATCTATAGTCGCTGTCAGTCAATATGAAACTTCCGTTGACGACTGGGTTGCTTCTTTCTACCACTCAACCTACCTTTAGATGCTAGTAGAGAAGAGGCTGAAGATAAGGATCGGTTCAGAGACCTAGATGGGCTGAGCGACACGCGAGCCTTCGCGAGATCGAGGATAAAAGATCGCAACACCATTCTGGGCTAATTTGAAAAGTACCGGCCAGAGCTGAAGCTATTAAAGTTGTCGGTAGCTTTGACGTAAATGGCGATAAGGGAAAGAGCCTCGCACGTGACCTCACGTGGACAATTATCCCCGCGATTGGCCGGTCTCCAAGAACTGAGCACTGAACACTCACGCCCTCACCTCATCTATTCAACTCAGTCCGTCTACACCGTCAAGATGGCTACACAGTCTTACTATGAGTTGTACCGCGGGAGCAGGTAGGATCGTCACCACAAGCCAGTGACACCGTAACTGACTAGGATGTGACTAGCCTCGGCCTGTCTCTGACCGATACTCTCGACGATCTCATCAACGAAGGCCGCATCGAGCCGCAGCTGGCTATGAAGATTCTTTCGACCTTTGACCGGGTAGTCACCGAGGTATTGGCGGATAAGGTTCGAGCCAGGCTTACTTTCAAGGTAAGCTGTCTTGCTAGGGACATACAAGACCAGGCTACGAAGAGACCGGATCCGGGGATCCAGGGCTTCTCGGCATCTTCGAATGAGGCTGACTTTTCTGCTCTTCTCTTTTTCTTTCCAGGGCCACCTCGATACCTACCGATTCTGCGACGAAGTCTGGACGTTTCTGATCAAGGATGTGACGTTCAAGCTGGACAATCAGACCCAGATCACGGCGGACAAGGTGAAGATCGTCAGCTGCAACAGCAAGCGGCCTGGAGAGGCATAAATTGAGATACTCGTTATTGATGTTGGCGTTTACTTGGGGTGGTTGCATGGCGTTCTACCGGGCCCTTGATCCGGGGGCTTTTCGGCGTTTGAAGGATCTCTTCTTTACTGCCTTGCTCGTGCATATAAAATAGTCCATATCATTGCAGATACCCAATCAGATTGAGGTTTACCATATAATTTTTTAGTACTGTATCTCAAGTGTGGAGATCTGCTTTAGGACCGCGGCAGGTGATTCCATGATTTCATCGGCGATCACAACTTTCCTTCTCCAACCCTCGACTACGAGCCAGAACCAGCTCGCACAACGCCTTGAAAGCCATTGACTAGGGGACTATGCCTCGGAAATTACCGTGGCTTCTTGAGCAGAAACATGAAGCGCGCGTGAAATCCCAGGCCACCCCGCGCAAGCGCGTCAAGCGGGAGCTGGATACTGATACCGACAGACCACCTAAAGCCCTGTCCCCGACAGAGAAGGCCGACCTCTTCAGATCCTGTATGTGACTTCCTATTGATAAAATTGCGCAAGCTTCCAAACTAACCATGACTCTCCTCTCAGCCCAAAGCCCGCCTACGTCTCCAGTGCGGCCATGTCCCTCCGAAGAGTGCGCCAGACTCCCAGCACCCCCAACTGGATATAGGACGCTAATACAAAATGACCAGATTTTTAATCGAAGGTCTGGCTCACGACGATGGCTGGATCATGGTCGAAGACGAGTTCTACGCCATCGCCCAAACCTTCACCCAGCACTTACACTATGCGGAGTACGTCCGACGGAAGAAGGAAGCAAAGGCCCAAAGCGCTGCGCAGATCGATGCGCTCGCAAGACCCACAGATGGCAGAACGTCCATGTCAAAAGAACTGAAGCTGAAAAAGGAAGCTGAGGCACTGGCGGCGCGACAGGAAGCCGGGCTCGAGCAGATAGTGGGGCAGGACAAGGACGACACGGATGATGATAGCACTTGGGCTGGGACGCATCTACACGGTCTAATGGCTAGTCCGAGAAAGTCCCGGTCACTGGCCGGTTTGCATGCGCTGAAGTCTTCTACAAGAGCTGCTGCGGGCTATGGACGAGCACCTGGCTCGCAAAGTGACCGAAGGCAGGTGGCCAGCGGCTCTCAGACTGCCCCATTATCACGAGCTGCAGAAGCACACCGGGTCGAGATTGATGAGGAGACGGCTTCGAGCGAAGATGACGATCTCGATGGACGAGCTTACGCGACTACAATGCCGTCAAGAAGAGTGGAAAGCAGGGCTCCAGCTGAAAGCTCAGGACGAACGACTAGTCCTACTGGTCGGCGGTCAAGCCATGGCAACATCACAACGTCAGCACGGCGAAACGCCAAACCAAAACAGGAATTCAAGTCGAAAGTTGAGATGCTATTCGACGACCTTAATGAGCTTCCAGAGCCATCGCGGTCCAACACTTCTATTCCCAGCAACGAAAACAGGTCATCTTCCATAACCCAAGGGCCTGAAGTCGTGACCGGAGAAAACAATTTGGAGTCCAAGAAATCCCGCTATAACGACGTTCCAACTTTTTTAGTTTGATGATACATTGCACAATTGCGCCAAACATCATATCCATATCCTACAACTCAAATGTCCTTCGGTTTTTCTTCCGCCGTGGTAAACGTTTCCAGCTCGTTCACCTTTGTCTCGGAGCTGCTTGTTGGTGTCGATGAGCGTACAGGACTGAGCCACCGCGATGGTCTCAGACGGTCTCGGAACCGGATTGCGACAGTCTGATGCTCATCCTCCGGACGCGGCTCTGGATCTTCTCCCTGGCTGCCGGCGGACACGCCATCATCTCGATGATCGTCTCGTCCTTCGCTACTTCGCGGCTTTTCTGGGACGTCAGGGTGCTGTGATGGTGTCAGAACTGATAGCTCGACTGAGTTATGCTTGGGCGACAAGACTGACTCGGCGTCCGAGAAGCAGGCTGGCAATTCTTCCTTGCGGAAGTTGGTTGGGGGTCCCTATACACAGATTTTGGTCAGTGTTGATTTCTCCAAAGCTGCCAGTCGGGGATCAACTTACAATTTCAAGGATTTTCCCCTTGTTGCGGGTGAATGGTGACTTGATGCACCGATAGATTTGGCGAAAGCATTCCATGGCTGGTGTTGTTGCTGAACCGTGGATCGAACGCGGAATTCACGCTGTTTATTAAGGGTGATATCAATGGGTTCGCATCGGTTTGGAACAATGGGACGGTTCCAAGGTCTATTTTGGTCGAGGACAATGAAAGTCAATGACAACGCTTCGGCGGTGAAACAAAAATGCTAAGCAACGAGGGACAATGCAAAACGAGAGACTGGCGATAAAAATGCCGGAAAAGGGACAAAAGGAAAGGAAAGAAGTCGCAGGCGCTATGCCATTGATGGGCTGATTGAAAAAGAAGAAATGCTCGACAGTGGTCAAGCCAAGCTACATATAGCGGAGCTAAGTGCCAGGCGCCTGCAGTATGCAGTATGCACATCCATACTGACCACGGCTTGTCAGGGACGGGATCATCGAGCCCCGCTCATGCAGGTTGAAGAGCCCTGTGGCATGGGCTAGGGCCCAGTGACGGGACTCGAGTGGACTCGTCCCTTTCATGGGTCTGTGACACATTCCAGACTGCTTTGGCCGGCTCCTTCAACTGCACTCATTTTGCTTCAAAGAGCCGGTTACCCGGACCCTTGACCGGTAGAATGCAGCAGGTACCATGAACACTGGAGTATACGGCCCCTTGAATCTCAGCATAACGGTACTACCTGTGCATGACGGACAACGCCACTATGACCAGCTGGCTGCAGGGACGAAAATGTACGAAAGCCCGTGCATGGGAGGCACTCGGAGAAAGTGGAGAGTCAGCCAAAAAGGGCAAAGGGGAGAGAGAGACCCAGTCGCGCCTCGTGCCCCAGAAGCGCCATACATCATTCCCGTCCCTTCTCGGCCATAATTGCTTTTTTTTTGCTCCCTCAAGGTTTCTGTCCACTGCAGGGTATTTCGATCGGGACGGCGTCGAGACACGCGCCCGTTTGTGGATCGGATATGTGCATGAAAGGAGACTGCGAATGCCGAGGCGAGTTTCCTTTGAGTCTCCTTTCGACTCTGTGGCAATTCTTGCCTATAAACCACACAAATCTTGATATAATACACTCTATTCAAGCCGATTATTGTCATTTTGTGGGCAAGGGCAAACCTAATTCCTATCTTTAAATCACTCTGTCGATCGACCATGAATTCGTCACTGACAGGGATGATCGGAAAACTAATACCAGTTTGGTAAGATATGTGTCTTTCGCACTGCTTCGGCCGCTAACGCTCCGACTTTGTTTACACTTCGGTATACTTACTCGAGGCGAACCGAGTCTTTCAGTCCACGTCACTCTTTATAAGATACCCTTGTAGTTGATGCATTAAACCCACTCAGTTCAGTTCATTATTACCATAGAATGGACACTAGAATCCCATACATCGATACCTTCGTGGACACAGTGGACCAAGTCCCTAGCCCAGCATCGCCACATGAAAATCAACGCAAATCTTGGAAGAGAAAAAGAATAAAACTGTATTCCTTGCGGGCAGCGAGGCTCAGAAAATTTTATTTTATTTTATTTTTATTTTCCCCCCTTTGCTCCCTTGCGTCGGAACAATGCCGAACCTAACACCTCAGAAAGGCTACAACCGCGGCAAGCTTGACGCAGGAACGCATTCCAAAACCTGTTAAAAATAGGAATAGAAGGCGAGTTAACGAGCTGTACGAAGCCCAGATGCCCAGATTTGATTCGAACCGCCCTATTTCAAGCGTAAGGTAACTTGGCATGTCGATGCCGTTATAGAACATGGTGCCCTGACTTGAACAAAGGGATACCGATTCGCCAAGTCGTGCGACTGGGAACTCATCCCCTATGGTGGCGGCGAACTTAATGTCATATTAGTCCCTGATGGCTCGATAGTTCCATTAATTTCACTTTCTCACTATCGCTGCTAGGCAACTCAGCCATGTTGCCTTCCGGGACCGTAGAAAGATTAACCGTGCCACTGGTATGTAATGGAGACCGGCAAGGCAGGATCCCCTAGCACTTCAGATATGCTGGCCCCACCGGGCCCAGATATTTGTCCAGACTACAGTACTCGGCTCGCGCTGCTACATTCTTTCCCTACGTTCATCGAAAGTTCCACATCTTCTCTCAGTGATTGCCGCTTTCGGCCTTTCCTTGCGGGAGAGCATCCATTCTTGGGCTCCGGTTGGGCTCCGGAAGGGCTTTATTATGTAGGTTAAGGGCGTTGACAAGGGTCCGTTATCTACCTTGTTTTCTTCTGCTTTGTCAGTGATGCGAATGACGCTGTATCGGATTACTGCGCGTAGGTATTCTTTTTCGGTTGGTAAGATTATTAGACTTGGATGAGAGATCTGCCGGATGTGAAATGAAGCCCGACACCTTTCGTTTTGCTCATTTTGGCTCATGAATAATATACATAGTGATTATGTCTCATCGCATCCGTCTCATCGCATCTGCGCTTTATTTGGGATATTCCTTGATGTGGTGGCTCTTCAGCTTAACGAACTTCTCGAAGCCGAATCGGCTCAAAGTCACACCGCGACCGGAGTTCTTCCAGCCAGTCCACGCCAGGTCCTGTACGAAATCGTCAGCGAAACAACACTTCACGAGGGCTTGTGCCCCGAAATGTCAGGATATAGTAAGTATACGTACCGGACTAGGGAAATCAGACCGGTTCACAAACACCGTCCCAGCCTCAATCCGCTCAATGAGCTTCTCTGCTGCAGGGACATCCTTAGTCCAGACACTAGCAGTCAACCCAAACTCGCTATCGTTCATCCATCGCACAGCATCGTCATCACCAGAGACCTTCATGACGGGAATCACAGGTCCGAAGGTCTCCTCCGTCATAACAGTCATCTCATGGCTGACGCCAGTGAGAAGAGTAGGCTTGACATAGTTGCCGTTTGGCGGGAAGTTTTCGAACGTAGTATTCTCAGGAGTTTCATCCTTGGCGCCCTTCTTAATTGCATCCGCGACCTGGGTCAGAATGGCCTCCTTTGATCGCATGGAGATGACATGACCAATCTGGGTCTTTGCATCAGACGGGTCACCGACACGGTAATTGGCTAGCACCTTCTTGACCTCTGCAACGAAGGCATCGTGAACCCTCTCGTGGACATAGACACGCTCGATTGCGCAGCAGCTCTGTCCGCTGTTGGATATTGCTCCGTCGACGATTTCTTCCGCTGCCCAGGCCAGATCCACGTCGTCTCGCACGTAGGCTGGATCCTTGCCTCCTAGTTCCAAGCCGACATTCACGACGCGGTCTGATGCTGCCTTTTGAACGGCCAGACCACCTGCGACTGAGCCGGTGAAGCTGATATGATTTACCTGCGGTGAGCGCACCAATGCTTCAAGTTGTGTGAAAGATCCGCAGTGTACGTATTGGAGGACGTCTTTGGGGAGGCCCCCTTCCGTGAAGGCCGACGTAATCTGTTCGACGATGGTAGGTGTTCGAGGCGAAGGCTTCAGAATTACAGCGTTCCCGGCCAGAATGGCGGGGAGCAAGCTGTTCACGAGAATAAGGTAGGGATACTAGAAACGGAGCTCGTTAGAATCGGCGTAACCGTCGTGATGCTACCATCAGGTACAACTCACGTTCCATGGGAAAATGACGAAGACAACTCCAACCGGCGTGCGCTTGATAATTCCGAAAACCCTTCTCCTTCTCGCCAGGCACAATACCATTCTCGCTCAGCATGTCGCCGCTGACCTTTGTCAAGTACCTTCCACGCTTGACTGCCGTCAAGACCTCAACACCGGTGTAGGCGATGGGTCGGCCCATTTGTTCAGTGATCTCACGAGCCAGTTCATCTTTCTTCTTCTCCAAGATATCTAGAGTCTTTTTCACTATCTTTTGGTGCTGTTCAAGGGTGGTCGTCTGAGAGAGAGCGGAATGCCGCCTGGGCGGCCTCGGGGATATGTCGCAAGTCCTCCGACGAGAGCCCGTGCGGGTAATTATGCGCTCGTTGGTCGTGGGGGAAATAGTCGTGATGGTTTCCAAGGATATAGTGCCGCTCTGTGGAAGTTGGAGAAGAAGGGATAAGAATTGGGGAATATGAGGGGGCAGTCACGGTACCCCCAAGCGATAAAGTCATTGCATTTAGAGCTATCTACATTGAAACGTCTTTCACCAGACGAGCACCTACCCACGCATACAAATAGTTGTGTTGGTACCAATTGACACTGTATTGTCAGTGAGAGTCACTCGGGTGCTTGAAGGTGACTTACAACGAGGATCGCCCGGCAATGCGGGGGAAAGTTGCCCATGAACCACCGAGGATGATGTTATGCTTCCCGTCGAAGAAGTCCGCTATAGTTCAAAAGTCAGCATTTCTGGTTATTTAGGCTATTATAAAGCAACTCACAGGTATAACCTGGATAAATCTCCATGGCTTTGAAGCCCTCATGGGGCAGTAGAGGGGAGCTAGTCCACTCCCAAACACCGCCCATGTCGCCCTGGCCGGCAAGTTTGTCGCCATTAGGGGTGACTGGAAGAGGGTGCCAGTGCTTGAAGCCAATGTTCGAGTCTCTAAGGTCCCGGAATAAAGATGGCGAATACATGTTGACTCCGTTAGATGAAGAACCGTTGGCACCGTTGGCACCGTTGCTAGAAACACCATTGGTTTCTGCCACCTGGGGCGCACGCTGCTCGGTGACTTTGAGTCCATTGGATGCGCCATTAGAGGCGCCACCTTGAAGCTTATCGGAATATGCATAGATACTCTTAACCTCCTCGAATGTAGGGATGCGGCATCCCATCCATTTAGCGTAGCTGGCGACTTCATCATAAGATGAAATCAATGGCCAGTCCTGCACAAGATCAAGAGAAACAGACCCAAACACAGTTCGAACTGCAAAGTTGTTCAAAAAGTCCTCGCTTGCACTGGGACTTGATTGGGTGACGCCATTGGGAATTGGGTACTCCTTGTCTTCACGGACGAGCACCCATGAAGCCGGATACTCCCGGAGGCCGTTAGCCTGCAAGTACTTGGCATACTCTCCGTTCGTGATCGGCCGGGCCTGGGCTTCGAACGCATGCACGGAAATAGTCCTCTGGGGCTTTTCATTGTCCCAGCCGAAGGATTCCTTGGGCATGATTTTGTCGTTGGGGTCATCCAGGCCGACCGTCAACGTCTGCTGCGGAATGTGGAACCAGGAGTTGGGCTTCTTGTTCTTCTTCGCCATCCATGACATGTGCGCGAAGTCTGGCGGGTCGGCTCCAATGGGTGGAATAGTTCTGTCGCTCTGCAGCAGCATGTAGAGGAAAGTCTCTAGGTGCATCGCCTCGTGCTCGAAACCGATCCAGAGAGCTTCTCCAATAGTTCTGTCTTTCATAGCTGCTTCTTTCTCGAGGAGAGAACGGGCCCTACCTCGAACTCGCTCTTGGTAATCCAGGATCTCGTCCAGGGGCGGCCATTCATCGGGGATCTCGCTGTGAGAATGGCATTGCTCCGGATCTTCAACATCGGGATCAATGCCACGCTCGAAGATCTGCTGGTAATATTTGGGCTCGGTGGGCTTTCCGCGGGAAGCTCTAGTCATATGGATATCTGATACATTTAGTAATAAGGATCATGATGGGAGAACAAGTGGTCATACCAAAGAATGTCGGGATATGGCCAAGGTAGAATATCAGTGCATTTCTGAGCTTGATGGGCTGAGACAGAAGATCCTCACGAGGGATCATGGTCTTCGTCACAATGTCCCATGCCGTCCAGAGAGATTGAAAATCTTCAAGACTTGGCACGGGCTGAGCTGCGTACTGCGAAGGCTGAGTAGGATGCTCGAGAGTTGCAGGGGACAGCATGTGGATGTCTAAACTCATGTTAAACGAATTTCGATATGTGGATCCAGACGACATACGATAATTATCGGCGGAGTTGCCAAACTCAATCTGAGGAATCAAGCCTGCACGACGGCATAGCTCATCACGCTCGTCCCGCCCGTACTTGAATGCTTCTTCGAAAATGAGTTTCTCTCCTTTGGGAATTGTGACGTCGCCAATGATCACATCCACCTTGGGCACGTAGAAGGCCTGGTGTCGGCCCTCGAACGAGTCATAACCGGTCAAGATCTCCCACTCCGTCGGCTTGAAGGCTACAAACCCGAGAATGGAATTTGCGTGAGCCAACCCATTCTCATAGAATTGGCGGGTGATTCCCTTGGAATCATTGTAAGCTTTGAAGACCCTTTCTGGGTCCTTACAAGCATCTAGTCCAATAAGCAGAAAATCGGACGGTTTCAGTACTTTCGCAAAGCCACCAAGGAACTCCGCAGCCTCAGAGCGACTGAAGTTGCCCATGGAGGATCCCATGGACAAGACAACTGTCGGTCGCGTGCGGTTCTCGGGTCGTCTCAGCCAATCCAAGGCATCATCGTAAGTACCATGAAGGCCGTGTAGTCCGACATAGTCGAAGTTCTCGGGGGAGATTTCAGCAAAGGTCCGCTGCAGTTCAACCAAAGAGAGGTCGAGTGCATAGTAGTCAACCTTCTTCTGTGCCCGTTCACATTCCCGCAGGAGTATCTCGATCTTGCGCAAATTTCTAAAAGACGTTAGAAGCTGTGCAAGACACGGCGATCCAAATTCGAGTAGTCCTCTCGGCTACGGATCTGGAGTGCAAGGACAACAGACCCACTACCAAGCTCGACCAGTTGTGCATTTTCCGGAATTCGTTCCACGATCCTCCTTGCGTGTGTAGTCAAGACATCAATCTCGGCGTTGGTGAGGTAGTATTCGTCCAGGAAGGTGATCTTCTCGAACAGCTTCAGGCCCTTGGCGTCGTAGAGCAAGAGCGTGGGAAACGAGCGTCTCTTGCCCTTTGGCGGATCGATATTCTTGAACAGATCGTCCACGAGGCTGAATTTCAAGTCATCCCGATGGATGTCAACAATGTTGACAGCATCCCCGTTTAGAATTGCTGCTGGAGACATCTTGCTGCGGGTACTGGCAGGCACTGTACAGGAAATGTCAGATGTTAGATGACAGCTTCAAAAGAGGGGAGCCAACGGAAAAAGGGGAAGTACCCAATTTAGCAGAAAATACGCGGAAGGCTCGGCGAAAAAGCTTTCGATGGAATGATTTCGCGTTGAGCGAACCTCAGAAGGCTTATGAAGCCAACTCTATGACGAATGATCACAGTGCAGGGGAAGTGGATCCAAGGTAGGACAACTGAACAACCAGAAGCGTCCAGGAAACTGGATTACACGAGGGAATGCAACAATGCAACAGAATTAGTGAGCAGACCAATATCCAAGCTACGCAGGGTTCGATGACCGATCAGTCCAGAGTGGCTTCCGGACCCGGTTTTGAGCCGTTCATCATGTTTGCACCCAGGAACCCCGCAAGTCTAGATTGCGCAGCTGCCAAGATAGGCATGGTTCCCAATTATCAGATTGGACAATCGCGGATTGACTCATCCGCGGTCTCCCGTCTGACGTCGAGTAATTAGTGGTTTGCACTGCAACCAGACGATCGCTATGTGGGGGGAAGCTTCACGGAGTGAGGTCATAGCCCCGTTGCATCGTTTGCACGTTTGCACCATTTGCCTTGTGTACCGTGCCGTGTTTGCACGTTTGCATGTTTGCACATTGCGTGGTTTGCATCATTTCATACCACGTGACTTTGGCACAGCCAGATAAGGCAAGTGGACCGCGCACAGACTCAACCACTCATATAGTCAAACTTTGGACCACATTCCATCAATGGCCGGATGGTGTAGTTGGTTATCACGTATCGTTAACACCGATAAGGTCCTGGGATCGAGCCCCAGTCTGGTCATTTCTTTTTGCTTTCTTCCGTAAGGCATTTTTACTATTGGACCACACACCATACGCAAATTTTAGTTACTACTTACTGCTTGCATAATGTGGCTGGCTGAATAACGATCTATTTATGGCATTGCTCAGGTGGTCTTCTCAGCCACTTTCTCAAGGACATTGATAGGCTCCCGCTAGGCAGAAAGTAACTCTGTAGCTAATTTTGGAAAAATACAGGCTGATAATCGCCCTGGGAGCTTACTAGAAACCACCCCCCTAACCCCTCGGTAATCCTGTGCAGAAGCCACCACCGTGGAACAAGAGCACCAACGGGCTACCTCCAGCGGGGATTATGCTTGGTTGATATAATATTGCCTATAAAGCGACACCATCTCTCATTCTGTAGGAGATCTCTGTTTTTTTCACTCCCGATGGTGATGATGGGAGGGCTTTCAAGATATCTCCTTGTCGAGTTTTCGCGGAGAGGACGAAGCGATGTAGATCCGACCAGTCTGAGGGCGGAGGCGCATGGGGTGGCATCGTAACAATTAGGGGGTACTGTATTATATGATGATAACAAAATGGGAATACAATCCCCGTATGGTTGAACTTATCTCTTGCAATTCAGAACCCATTTCACAGTTTGGACTGACCTCTTAGCCAGGTCGGGTGAAGATAACCACGGGGGGATTGTGGAGTTTGAGTTACTCAATTGTGCAATGCATTCAGGGCCACACAATATAAACAAACCCACTTCTCTCTGTGTTGAAACAGATATCAAATGCCGGCTGTTCAGCATGGTATACTGGAACCGCATCGGAACACCGCGGTGGGATACCTGTGTTAAGAAACTAAGCGCCGGCAATGCCCGGTCATGCCAGGTGTAAAACAGGCCTGTTTTATACGACGGGCTTTACAGAGAGTATAAAGTTCAACTCAGATGCGCATAAATTAGATCTATAGACCTTCTTTTAGATTTTAAACTGCCCTGAAAATTTCTGTGACAGAGCCTAAAACAACCTATATTAGCTCGGAAAAGTTGCTACATTTACAATTGGAAAGCTCTCCTGGGAAAAATGTTGGGGAAGTTTAGAAGCCAGGTGATATTGATATCATAAAGTTGGGCTGTCGTGACATACTAGCAAGAGAGTGTAGGGTATCAATAATACGTAGCAAGGATCACAAAATGGTGGCCACAAAGTCTTTAAAGTCTTGGACGCTAAGCACCAAGTCACTCTCCGCGGGTCCTGGTGGCCGGTTACAAAGAGCCTCGAATGGAAGCACCATAGGGGCATTGTGAACTCGAGGGGCACCTGCAACGCGACTAGGGGTGATATCGACCTCATGGTGAGAATACATCTGTTGGGTACCTGCAGCCTGCTGAACAAGGGACGGTAGACGTCGCTGGCGTAGAGAGTCGATGTAGACTCGCGTAAGAGGGCAGGGTGCATTTGGCGGGGCCAACTGCCAAAGCTCAAACTCGACTTTGGTTTGCTTGATGCTAATAAGCAACACCATCCGAACTTCTCCACGGGAGTTATTGAACCACCATTTGGCATCTTCGCGGAGCCGCGGAAGAGACTCTGAAACACCCGTTTCAATCACGAATGTTGGCCAGCCGACAGGTTGTCCAGGGGAGGCACAGCGGCCCGGCGGGGTGAAGCATTGGTCAGCCTGCTTGCCTTTGCTGGCGGTAGGCTTGTAGGTGGTTGACATGGCCCATCTTCTATCGACCCATCGGATTCCCATCGCCATCAAGTTCTCATCGATCCTCCGGGTGAATCCATCGGTAGCGGCATCGTGTCCGTTCGATGGGACGACTTTGATAAGTCCGACAGTTCCCTCCCATTGAAAGCGATAGGCCAAGCCAGATAAGCCTCGATTGTCGAGCCTTTCGATGCTTCGCTTGGAGAGTCCGAGCAGCACAAGGTACTGGTTTCCATCATTTTCGTTGTCTTGGAGCACCTTCAGGATGTTCGAGGTGTCTATCTGCAGTTGTTTGAAAGTCGTGAAGGTCCGCATAACGTATCCACGAGGTAGATTCGCCAACAACGAAGAGGGCTCAGTGGTGGCGGGGTCTTGGTTCGACATGGCGCTGAGTCGAGGAGCAGCACTTTCAACGGTGTCAGAAAATAGAGCGGACATGACTGTAACGCGGGAGAGTTTTCAAACATGGGGGGAGGAGAGAGGGGTACACTTACACTGGCATTCACACGGCCTTTTTCGACTCTGAATGATGGAAGGAAGGAGCGACTGTGGCCCGTATAATGCGAGCGTCAGTAGTTAGTGCTTCCACCCTGATCGGGACTAGTACCCAAGACCTCCGCTCATGGAATGGGTTGTATGGCAGCCTTAGGTAATCCATTCCCAAGTATCCCCTACGTAGTTAACTTTATGACAATTGAGATTGGACTTATGCTGTATTGCTAATGCTTCCTCTGGATTTACTGCACGACAATCAGCTAGAAAGATGCTTTCTGCTTGGGCTTGAGACCAAACTTCACATCATCAGATAGAGGACCGATATAAAAACTTTTCATGATGCATGTGTATGCAGTATGCAATTAAGTGCAAAAATTATCGTAAATACTCTATGAAACGGAAAAAGAGCATACAGCTACAACATGACCAGGCTACTCAATGCCCATCTAGGACCAGTGAGGCGCATTGATGAACAGGCCCATCAGACATCCACCAATGGTACCAGCAATGGGAATAGTCATGATCCAAGCAAGGAGCAAGAGACCAACACGCTGGAAGTTGACTGCCTTCAGGGAACCGTTGCACAGACCGACGCCGACGGTAGCACCAGTGATGCACATGGAAGTGGAGACGGGCAGAGAGAACTGCGAGAAGACAAGGACGGTGATGGCGGCGCCCAGTTCCATGGATGAGCCACGGCTGGGGGAGTGGTAGGTGATCTTGTTACCCATGACTAGAAGGAGTTAATGAATATTCAGGAGAGTTGGAAATGGCGACTTACCCTTCATGATGTTGTAACCGTAGGTAATCAGACCGGTGGAAATGCACAGAGCCAGAACAGCGAGCTGCCAAACGGGAACAGGGGCCTTGGAAGCGGCGGGGTCACCGGTCGACCAGGCAGAGTAGATAGCAGCCCAGGGGCCGACGGAGTTACCGATATCATTGGCACCGTGGGCGAAGGAGGCAGTGCAGGCTGTCAGGACCTGGATGAAGGAGTAGGTATGCTCGACTTCGTTGGGGTACTTCTCGGCGGCGTCGTAGACACGCTTCATGCGCTCGCCCTCGGGGGTACCGGTGATACCGCTTTGAGCAGTGTGGATGTCGTAGTGAGCACCGTACATGAGACCAACGATGATCATGGGGGGGATGCGTTTGAGCATGATCCACATGTTGCGGACCTCGTAGATCTCGCCGGAGCCCATGGGGTTGTCGCGAAGGAAGCGCATGGCCCAGCCCAGCGGGCCGTTTCCCTTGAGGAGTTTCGCGCGGTGCTTGGCCTCAGACTGGGCAATGATCTCCTTGTAGGTGAGCTGGTTGGTCTCGGCAGCGACGAGGCCCTTCTCGTTGTCCTCGGCGGGAACGGTGGTGGCCTGGGTATCTTTGTCGATGGAGCCGTGGGTGTAGGTGGAAACGGCGTAGTCATCCTCGTCCTGAATAACGGCATAGTTGGGGACCTTGGCAGTCTCGGCGTCGGTGGGAGTAGGGCGGTTGAAAAGAAGAGGACCGTAGACAACCATCCACCACTTGACGGAGTGATCCTTCTTGATAACGCGGGCGTGGATGAAAGGAACGAAGAAGATGACCGACAGGAGGCAGACACCGCCACCGGTACCACAGGTCACAGCAGCGATGTACCAGGCGGGTTTCTTGCTCAGTCCCAGGTTAGGAGAACCCTTGTAGACAATGGAAAGAGTACAGATGGTGGCAGCAACGAGGAACCAGAGGGGAGAGCTGTAGACGGCCCAAGGAACCGGATTCTTGCGCATGTGAACGATGATCTTGATGAGCATGAAGATGATTGCAGCGAAGCCACCCGAGATAACAGGAGCCATCCCCAGACCGGCGAAGATGGCACCCAGACCCTTTCCGTTGTTCCATCCCCACTGGACCTGACTGGCACCAGCAGTGGCTACACCCACACCGGCAACGGCCGAAATAAGAGAATAGGTACTGGAGACGTGAGCAGAGTGCCGAGTGCACCACATCACCCAGGACGAAGCAGCAGCCAGGGCACAGGTGAAGGCGAGCATCTGAACACCGGCATCGCCCTTGAAGGCAGAACTGGGAATGATACCGTTCTTGATGGTCTCGGCAGTGCGAGAGCCGACAGTAACAGCGCCGAGAAATTCGAAGATGGTGCCCAGGACCATAGCCTGCCTGTAGGAGATGGATCGGGAGGAAACACTGGTAGCCCAGGAGTTGGCAACATCGTCTGCAACGGTCAGTACGAATCATTCCAAAGTATCTCGGAGAGGTCCTCAAGTGTTACTCACTTGCACCGTTGTTGTAGGCATCGAGCATGGCAAACAAAGTGCCAATAGCAAAGATATAGTCATACTGATGGAGATACATCTTGGCGAGTGGAGTGCCAATGAAGCCAATTCAGAGCTCAATGCTTGAGTGTACGATTTCTAAAAAAAAAAAAAAAAAAAAAAAAAAAGACCGGACAGACAGGTCATTTATGTACATCTTGAGATATCTCTTAAGACCGCCCCCATGGCATCGCGTGGCACACATTCGGCGAGAGCGAGACACGCCGTGGGCACCAGGGCAATTTCCAGCTCGTTTACGGGGCATTTCCATTCGAACTGGCATACATCCTTGCAACACGTGCAGAGACGACTCGACTCCGGGCGCAGACGCCGTTCACGGCCACCTTGGCAGGTATCTAGTGCCAAAGTAAGAGGACTGGTGGCTGTCAAATGGAGAGGTCGCTTGCGGTCGAAATCACGCCACAGAAGGGCCGGCCAAGGCGACCAGGAGAAAACGCGAGGGCTTAGGTGGTAAGAAGCAAAATTGGCGACCTTGGCGGAACTTGGCAAAAGCTGGACGATGGCGGATTTTATAATAAGAAGCCGTACTTCTCTCATACCGAATTTGGATGTGGTCCGAGGCTCTTGGCGGGAACCACTTCTTCCATTCACTGATCGCGATCCACCCACGTGGGAGCTGGACAGGTTGTCAGTGACCCGGGACTTCGGTTCTGGAAGTCTGCCTTATCAATTCCTCGTTTCTATACATGTCTTGGCAATAGATCTGGATGCGAATGTTCGCCCTGCACGTGGTGGTAGTGGGTGAAATGTAGCAAGATGCAGCGAGCCCGAATGCAACTCTATCGAGGCGGGGCATACTTCCATGGTTGGTTCGGTATGTTGTGCATTTATTCCTTCGAGTTGATGCGCGTGCTCGCCTGCCTCCAGGGGCTGTCATCTTCCCGTCATCTCACTATACCACATCGAGTATGATATTCATATGGCGTAGCTCATGTCAACGCCGTTCTATACATTCGAGACTGCCCAATTAATCCAATCAAAGGTCATCGTTCACGTGGCTTTCATGAGTACGTCACGGTAACACTAAAAAAATGCCGAGTCCTCAGACACGAGGTTCGAGGGCGCCGCCACTGCGCGTCTTGATCCCATCCTGATTCCATGCAGTCCAATCTAAACCCGCAGTTCACGCACATCCACTCCCCAAACCCACTGTGCAACCCCCATGGCTCCAACACTCATTAGAACCGCCATCAGAACGTTCACTCCATTGTTGTCCAGCCAATCATGGCCAGTCTCAATGCGCCGGCTCTCGCGACCTTCTTCGTGAGCACGCCCGGGTTGGGTTCCCACAGATGTACCCGTGGCTCGACTCCCCCGTAGCGTCGCCGTATTTACAACGGCCTCCGTCTTACGTAGTTGGGTGTTGCCCGAGAACTCGGCTGCATCGGTTCCAGTGGGCGCCCCTTGGGTGGATCCCGGGTGGATGAGAACCTATAGAAGAATCGCGTGAGAACCTTTTCGCAAGCAGGGTCTAGAGAACTCACCTTTCTGCCGCCACTCCCTTCGACGACCTTGCCACTCCTCTTATCCACTACGCTGGCTTGTAGAAGTCCGCCCAGCACGCTGTCCAGAACACTTCCTAGCAGACCCCAGAATGTCATAGCCACCGTCCATACAGCACGGTCCTGAATGCCCGACTCGTCTGCACAGAACGGAAGGAATACGGCTGATGTCAAGGCAATCGTGAATGAGCCGAGCAGACCGGCTGCAAGACCCGCAGGGGTCACACCGCCATTGGTACCCGGCGGTACTTTACGGAGAGTGAGGGAGGTAATGAGACGTGGGGTGGATTTGGAGAGAATCCCCAGTTCGGAGGAAAAGGTATCGGCAGCGACGGCAGCGTAGTTTCTGTAATTCCTATTAGCTGGTGTGCGAGGCTGGGGCAGACCACTCACGCTACAATCCCCACCATCAGAATATCTGCAGAGCTATGGCCGACAGAGAAACAAGACTGCGCAGGTGACCTGGCCAGAACGACTGCATGCGCTACACTCAGGATCGTTGCAACACCCGAGTTTGCTAGCACCTGGATGTGGTTGCGTGGTCCTTCACCACCTTCGGTGCCGGTCGCCGAGAGGGTCAGACGCGCTTTCACGTCGTGTTTCACCTAGAGCCACATATCGTGTCGGTTTCGTTCTGGCCTATACAGCTCGGGAAAGTAAAGTATGGCTTTGAACTCACCTTAGTAGCCTTGGTTCCACCGTAGTAAAACACCGCGAGCAGCAAGAAAGGTGTTGACCACGGGTGGAGGGCATGCGCGGTCGCGGAGATCGCGGCGACGACCAGGCCGAGTGGGGTGAGCGACTTGCGAGCCCAAGCTCGATAGACGAGGGCAGCAACCGCAGTCAGGCCGATGATGGCCTTCATCTCTGGCGTAGGAGGTTTAGTGGTTGACGTCTACGAGAGCTGCGAGAGCTGACAGGTGAAACACAGCAAAGATCGGAGCTCAGGTGGGGCCGATTCCATCACTGGCATTTCCGCTCCACGAATTACTACGTTTGGTCTATCATCATCCATCAAATGAATTCTCCCATGCATCCCAAGCAGCCGCATCGTAGCTAGGCTTGCGTGGCTTGTTACGCTTTTCAGCATGAGTCCTCGGCGTCCAGCCGTCCTTGTCGCGTTGTTCTGGATTCACCTTCCTCGTAGCCATCAGCAGTCTGACTGCATCTACCTGGGTGTTCTGTGCTGCCCACATCAATGGCGTCTGGCCCAGATTATCCGGGGCATCTGGATCGACCTCGTTGCATGCAAGGAGTTGTTCGATGATATCAAGCGGGTCGCACTTGGCTGGCCATCCGAAAGTTCCCCGTTGCCGTGCCTGCATATCCGGAGGAGATGCCAGATCTGGTCTCCCCCGCAGAAGATGACAGATATCGCGACATTCCTTAGCACGATCGCGGCGCGGGCACCCGTTGAAGTTGTTCAAATAATGCGAACTTCCAGCAGCAAAGGAAAGAGGTGTTCGTCCACCTTTCGTGTCTTTGAAGTCGGGATTGACACGTCCCGATTCAAGGAGCACCCTGACAGTATCGGGGACTCCATTGTAGGCAGCCCAAGACAATGGTGTTCGACCCATGAAATCAATGGAATCCGGGTCCATTTTGCCTGTCGCAAGCAAGACACTCACGGCTGCGGGCTCGCCATGTTCTGCAGCATGGGATAACGGCGTGCGGCCCATACTGTCTTCAGTGTCTGGGTCCACCTTGCCAGATTCGAGTAGTAGCTCCATGACACCCACTCGACCGTATCTCGCAGCATCAGAGAGCGGGGTTATCTTGCTCATGTCTTTTGTATCGGGTTCGACATCGTCTCTGTCGAGGAGTATTTTGACAATGTTGTCGTACCCTCCAGATGCAGCACCGTGAAGTGGTGTCCGACCGTATTTGCTTTCTTCGTTGGGATCCTGCCCGCCGTCTTTCAACAACAGCTTCACAATAGCCGCGTGGCCCCGAGATGCGGCAACAAAGAGCGGCGATTCATTGAAGTACTGGCCTTTGGGAGGTGCTTTTTGGAGACACATCTTGACGAGATTTTCATTCCCTCCATCGGCAGCCGCAGCCAAGCTGCAACGACCCAGTTTGAACCGTCTATCCTCCATCAAGATTCCCACCACCTCCTCGTTACCACGAGCAAGAGCCTCATTTAGTGGCAGTCGACGATAATATGGAGCCCTCAAGAGATAATCTGGATCTTCGCCGGCTGCTGATGGATCGAGATCTGGTTGAGCAAGAAGAATCTTCACAATTTCGATATGCCCTTTCCAAACTGCCTCCTTGAGTGCGGTATCTCCATCTTCAGCTGCCCTGTTTATAATACTCGGGTCATGCTCCAAAAGCAGCTTCACAATCTCTGCATTTCCCTCTGTCGCGGCAAATGTCAAAGGTGTGAAGAGCTGGCTTTTGTTGGTGCATTTGATATCCGCCCCCAGTCGCAGCATCGCACAAGCCAAGTCTTGGTTGTTGTTCTCACACGCCCACAGAAGCACATGATTTAACCGATACTTCCCAAGGTCTTTGGTTCGATTGTATAAACATTCTCGTAGCTGCGGCAGATTGTAAAGCCGCCGATGGCTCAACATGAACGCCTTAACGCCGGCCTGTGATGGGATACGCTCCGCAATCATGCAGAGGATCTCATTCGGTAGGTCCCAGAGGGACATCTTCGATGAATTTGCCTGTAGTGTGTTTATGTGTGTGAGAGAGAGAGAGAGAAAGAGAGTTCCATTAACTCTGTTAATCCCCGTTCTGTAGTGTGTTTTAGCTTCAAGGAAGTTGTTGTTCGCGGCATCGGGAAAGAGAAAGCGGTGGAGGCGAATTCTGCACGTCTAGCTAAAAAAAAAGGCAAGGATCAGTGGTAGCTAGCTCTGCGGCAGCCCTGAGGCAACTCGAGTCGTTCGCTTCACTTGACGAGTATTCGTTTAAGGTCTGGGAACTTTCGTCATGGTTCATAGATAACTCTGGCAGGTCAGAAGGGCTACCTGAGAGCCACCAGACACTACGGCATCAAGTGGCATATCATCAGGCACGGATTCCAGATGGCTTGGGTGAGATTAGTGATGCTTCCATCTGCGTGAAATGTCGCCGATGGCCTTGCCAAATCACTGGAAAAAATGGAAGCAGAAAGTTCGTAAGCATCGCTGATACTTTCTTTGCGCAGCAAGCCCCGCCAGACCCGATTGATGGCCTCTGACTATTTCAACAGAACTTGCCAGATAAATAATGAGACCTGCTTGATCTTGTAATGCTTAACTAATGCGGAGGCTGTGTTCTACCTAAGCTCGCTTATCACCGATCCTTGTGCTCCTCAGCATCAACTGTTAGATTGCCGCTTGGCTCACAGCCTCGACAAGTAAAATGGAATATGAAGTCGATCGCTCCAGAAATTTGCGATTGGTTCTAGGAAGGGGGACGGACCTCAGATAACATTCCAGGGGTTTAAATGGTTGGGAGATGTTTGGCCAAATCTTACAACAGCGGGGTGGGTTACACGAGGAACTGAAGGAAGTATATGTCTCTTAAGGAACGAAACGAACACATGTATATTTTGCACCCAAAACTCATTTATGATGTATTCGGGTAAGAATCGGAAGATTTCACTTTCGCCTATTCAATATCGAATTCAATATCGACATTTGCCTTGCTTAGAAGATGTCTAAGTGCTGATCTGATTCTACGGACCACTCAAAACGATTCCAGAGACTGGCCCGTCTCCAAACGCTATAGCTGTTAGTCATCTTGTATCGATCGACTGGCCCAGTGGTTAAGGCGCCCGTCTTACACACGGGAGATCGCAGGTTCGAACCCTGCGTCGATCATGAACTTTTTTTTCTATTTTTCCTTTCTCCTTTTCCATTTTTTCAATGCTTGGAATGCCATCTAATCAATTAAATTAACACGGCCTTTTCTCGGCCGCGGTTAACATTTTTGATCTTGTTTCTATAGTTGGATCGGCCCCTTGTACAAGCCGGGATTTGCCCGATCACGCAATCTAGGAGTCTGGCAGTCAAGTTAATCCCGAGCTTAATTATCTGTGTTCTGTGTTGAAGAATTTCTCGACCGAGAATCGAGAATCGGTAATCGCCGCTATACTATTGGTAGCCGTGCGGTGAGTAAAGGTAGACCCATGATTGCTATGACCTTTAGTTGAAGAATTTAGATAGTAAGGACATCTATGGATCAGATTTATCAAACATCTAGATCTATATAAAATGTAAAAAATGCACGGCACTGTATGGGTGCCCTGCATGTTGAATTCTAGAAAAAAAGCAAAAGCCGGCGCTGACGTGCTCGCACCAGGTCACCGGTCCCCCGCACACTAGGCCTGAAAAGGTAAGTTTGCATCATTTGAAAACAGCCTTTGCAACGATGTCGTGATCGTGCGCCAATCAGAGGGCTGCTGATCTAACCCCGATGGCGGAGAATTGACTGGACGATGGGAAGAAATCCCACGGCCAACATTTTTTTTTTCCCTTTATAGGTTGTCGGATAGATCAGAAGAGAGTACGAGGAACTTTGAATTGTGTCATCCCTTCTATTCAGTCTCTTTGCATTCTCCAGTGGATCTACGTCGAGTGGGAGATCGCTGGGTGCGCCGAAAATCCTATCCGCGAGTGATTTTCCATCCCACTTGAGCTGTGAGCCTCACAGCATCTGCCAGCTATGGCCTCCATTACAACTGCTGGTGAAGCGGGTATGCTATATGTCCTTCTTCAGTCCAAGGCCAGTCGCTAACTTGCAATTCCTAGTGGCGAGAATCGCCTACCAGGCCAGCGACGTTGTCCTTTCCGTCCAACCCTCCCTCCGGACGGACTCATTGTTCTCCAAGTCTCTCAAGACCTTGAAGGCAAACAAGACCGGAAGCGTCTTGTCAAGGGGTACTCCCGAGGTGGGTGCAATGCTATATAGCGAACTATAGATGGGCAATAGGCTAACTTGGCCACCAGGTGCAACCCATTCGCTACAACGAGGACCCTCTGCTGTCTGCTTTCCACCCATTGCAAAAAGGCGAGAGCGTTTCCGTTGTCACCGGCTCATCAATCCTAATTACCTCCGTCCCTCACCTGTACCGTCTCGCCAACTTCCCCGTTGTCATCCATGTCGCTCTGGAGCCCTCCCCGTTCCCCGATTACTCCGTGATCAGCTCCATCCGCCAGTGCGGCTTCACATTCCTGCACTCCGAGACTATTCAGGAAGCTCAGGATATTGCCATTACCGCCCATGCGCTGGCACTTAAGTCTGGGAAGGGTGTGATCCACTTCTTCGACCCCGCCAATTCCGCCAAGGATCCCGCTATTGCTGCTGAGGATACCGAGGTCGTGAAGAAGATTCTCAACCTGGGTGGAAATGTTGCTACTCACACATCTACCGGGGCTGAGACTCTGTATGTCGACTCTGGCCGCGTGGCCACTGTCTCCGCCGAGGGCTTGGAGGTTGCTCCTGCTGGCCAGGGTGAGACTTCCGCCAACTTGACGGTGCCCTCCCAGGCTCAGACTCCGTCGAACGTTAGCGTCGACAACTCGTCTGTTGGCTCGTCGCGCCGCGACAGCAGTGCTGGAAGTGAAGCTCTCAGCTCCACAGCTACAACTGTGGACAACACCAGTGTGCGTCCCGTTAATGCCGCCGATATCTTCGAGTGGGCCTCTCAAATCTGGACTGCCTTGTCGAAGGAGGTTGGCCGTACCTACAATGCCATCGAGTACACCGGCCCTGCTGATGCCAAGTCTGCTGTCTTCGTCTTCGGCTCCACTGGTGTCTTTGTCGATGCCCTTTCTCACGCCGAGGCTAATAGCGAGCTTGCGAACATTGGTCTCATTACCGCTCGCCTGTACCGCCCTTGGGTTGGTGGTCAGATCGTGAACTCCATTCCCAACTCGGTCGAGAAGATTGCCGTTTTGGAGCAGGTTCGCAAGACCACCAAGTGGGGTCCTTCGTTCATGGACCTGCTCTCCAGTGTTACTCCCTCCACCGTCCGCGGCCAGCCCCTCAAGGTCGTTGGATACCGTCTTGGATACGTCGAGCCCTCCACGGCTGTCCAGGCTCTCCGCGGTGTTCTCCAGAACCTGCAGGCCCCGTCCCCCATCCAAAACCTGGATATCGGAAGCTCCAATGCTCCCACCGCCCAGGACGCCCTTGAGCAGCCCCACATCGAGAATGCTTACCTCAAGATTCTCAACCAGCTCTTCGGTGAGCGCCTTTACATTGCGAACCAGCTCGGTGCCAAGAACGCCGGTGTTTCCACCACCATCGCTGCCAGCCCCGAGTATGGCTTCGGTTCTCTTCTCGCACGCAAGGAGCACCGTGAGCGTTTCATCCGTGAAGTTGAGGAGGCCTCCAAGTCCAACACCTTTGCCACTGATGTTCCTAAGACTTGGTTGTCCCGCTGGGCTCTGAGCGCAAAGGAGGCCGCTAAGGCTAACAAGATCGCCCCCGATGTGATTGCTCGCCTCGCCAACGACGGCTCTAAGCTGTCTCGTGAGCTGCTTCAGTCCAAGAAGCTTTTCTATGAGGAGTCTCAGTGGCTGATCGGCTCCGACGCCTGGGCCTACGATCTGGGTAACTCCGGTGTCCACCATGTTCTCGCTTCCGGTGCCAATGTCAACATGTTGATCATTGATTCGCAGCCCTACTCTGAGCGCACCGCGGCTGACTCCACTCGCCGCAAGAAGGACATTGGTCTCTACGCCATGAACTTCGGCAATGCTTACGTTGCATCTACTGCTGTGTACGGCTCGTACACCCAGGTCCTTCAGGCTATGGCTGAGGCCGAGCAGTACAAGGGCCCCTCGGTTGTTGTCGCTTACCTCCCCTACCACAAGGAGGACGACTCCGCCCTCACTGTTCTTCAGGAGACCAAGAAGGCTATTGACCTTGGCTACTGGCCCCTGTACCGCTGGAACCCCGACAACGAGGAGAAGGGTGAGCCCAAGTTCGCTTTGGACTCTGAGCGCATCAAGCGCGAGCTGGAGGAGTTCCTTCGCCGGGACAACCAGCTCACTCAGCTGATGAACCGCCACCCTAAGTACTCAGCGGTGCTTTCTGAATCCTACGGCACTGAGGTCCGTGCTCTGCAGAAGCGCAAGGCCAAGGACTCCTATGAGAAGCTTCTGGACGGCCTTTTCGGAGCCCCTCTGACTATTCTCTTTGCTTCGGACAATGGCAATGCGCAGAACATTGCCACCCGTCTGGGTAACCGCGGTCGCGCCAGAGGCCTGAAGACCATGGTCATGGCTATGGATGACTACCCCTCTGACGACCTGGCTACTGAGGAGAATGTTGTCTTCATCTCCAGTACGGCCGGTCAGGGTGAGTTCCCGGTCAACGGCCGTGGTCTCTGGGAGCACATCAAGAACTCTGGTGACCTGGATCTGTCTTCCATCAACTACTCTGTCTTCGGTCTTGGTGACAGCCACTACTGGCCTCGCAAGGAGGACAAGATCTACTACAACAAGCCCGCCAAGGATCTCGATGCCCGCATTGCCTTCCTGGGTGGTCGCAAGCTGACCGATATTGGTCTCGGTGACGACCAGGATCCCGATGCTTACCAGACCGGTTACTCTGAGTGGGAGCCCCGCCTGTGGCAGTCTCTGGGTGTTGACAAGGTCGAGGGCCTGCCCGAGGAGCCCGCCCCTCTGACCAACGAGGACATCAAGATCCAGTCGAACTTCTTGCGAGGCACCATTGCTGAGGGTCTCCTGGACGAGTCCACCGGTGCCATCTCCGCCAGCGACGCGCAGCTGACCAAGTTCCACGGTACCTACATGCAGGATGACCGTGATGTTCGTGACGAGCGCAAGGCCCAGGGTCTCGAGCCCGCGTACAGCTTCATGATTCGTTGCCGTCTTCCCGGCGGTGTTGCTACTCCGAAGCAGTGGCTGCAGATGGATGCCATCAGTAGCTCGCATGGTAACGAGACCATGAAGCTCACTACCCGCCAGACCTTCCAGTTCCACGGTGTCATTAAGCGCAAGCTTCGTGGTGCTATGCGTGCTATCAACCAGGCTCTCATGGATACCCTTGCTGCTTGCGGTGATGTGAACCGTAATGTCATGTGCAGTTCTCTTCCCGAGCTGTCTGACTTCCACCGTGAGACTTGGGCGTTCTCCAAGAAGATCAGTGAACACCTTCTTCCCTCGACGACAGCCTACCATGAGATTTGGCTGAAGGACGAGAATGACAAGAAGGTCCAGGTTGGTGGCGATGCCGTTGTTGACTTCGAGCCCCTCTACGGTCCCACCTATTTGCCCCGCAAGTTCAAGGTCACCATTGCCATTCCGCCTCACAACGACACTGATGTCTACGCCCACGACATCGGACTGATTGCCATCAAGGGAGCTGATGGACAGCTGGAGGGCTTCAACGTTCTTGCTGGTGGTGGCATGGGTTCCACTCACAACAACAAGAAGACTTACCCTCAGACCGGCCGCATGTTCGGCTTCTTCCCCAAGGAGCACATCCACCTTGCTTGCGAGAAGATCTTGCTCGTGCAGCGCGACAACGGTGACCGCAAGAACCGCAAGCACGCCCGTCTCAAGTACACCATCGACGACATGGGTGTCGATGTCTTCAAGAGCAAGGTGGAGGAGCTTTTGCCCGATGGCATGAAGTTCAGCGAGCCTCGTCCCTTCAAATTCGACTCGAACGTTGATACCTTCGGCTGGCAGAAGGACGAGAAGGGTCTGAACCACTTCACTTTCTTCATCGAGAACGGTCGTATCGAGGACACTGCCGAGTTTGCCATGCGCACCGGTCTCCGCGAGCTGGCTCAACTCAACAAGGGTGAGTTCCGTCTCACCGGTAACCAGCACTTGATCATCTCCAACATCACCGATGAGGATCTGCCTACGATAAAGGAGATCATGGCTAAGTACAAGCTGGACAACACCAACTTCTCTGGCCTGCGTCTGTCGTCTTCCGCCTGTGTCGCTTTCCCCACTTGCGGTCTCGCCATGGCCGAGTCCGAGCGCTACCTGCCCGTCCTGATCTCCAAGCTCGAGTCCACTCTCGAGGAAAACGGTCTCGGCCGTGACAGCATTGTCATGCGTATGACCGGTTGCCCCAACGGCTGTGCTCGCCCCTGGCTTGCTGAGGTTGCCTTTGTTGGCAAGGCCTATGGTGCTTACAACATGTATCTGGGTGGTGGCTACCACGGCCAGCGCCTGAACAAGCTCTACCGCTCTTCGATCAAGGAGGACGAGATCCTCGAGATCATGAAGGGTCTTCTCAAGCGCTACGCTCAGGAGCGTAATACCGATGGCGAGACTCCTGAGCGCTTCGGTGACTTCTGTATCCGCGCCGGCATCATCAAGGAGACCACCAACGGATTGAACTTCCACGAGGGTGTAAGTGATCCTTTCCATCCGCATCAAGAAATTCGATTCTAACTTTCTTTATAGGTTGCCGAAGAGGATGAGGAAGAGGAGTAAATGCCACACCGAAAATATCCAACGTGTTATGACTACCACGGGAAACCAAAATCTTGTTCATTTTGTTTTGCGATAATATCTTGTCTATATCTCTTCATGCCTCTAGATGCATAGTTCCTTAGCGAACGAATGATTCCGCTCGTGAAAAACCTTGCTGATATCTCTGTTTTTGTCTTTAACTTACCCTTCATGTACTCATGGATGTATCGATGAACCGCCTGCTAGAATGCATCAATACCATGATTTTATGTTTAGACTTCTGTGCTTAAAAGAATATTGAGGAAGAGGTTTCAAGCGATGTCCCGGAAGAGGTCTCGAGATTAGGAGCCTCCCTTGGGCACAGCTTGCTTCCTGCGTAGCTATATCCCTGGACATGGTACTATGAATTACGAGATGGTAGAATGAATAATTGTTCAGGCAATAGAACTTTGACTGATTGATGTTTAAACTCCTGCTCGTATCGACCCAATCTCCATCCACATTGAAAGCCAATTGACCACCAGCCACTAACCCTGCCCATCCAAATGGCCAATCAAAGGCTACAGTCGTACTTGGCCGTGCATTGTTTCTTTGGGTAATAACTTGATCAAGATCACATGATCACTGGCGGGCCGGAGCCCGGATTCGCTATGTCTGTCCGACGACTCTGTCATGGTATGGTGTCCTCTATGGTGCATATCGATGTCCTCTATGGTGCATGTCGACTGTCTGCCCGACCTCATATTGGGTCTTCCAAGGCGACTCTGTCTGCCCTAACCTCATCTTGGGTTTCATAGGCGACCCTGTCTCAAATGCGGTTCAATGGTGTCCGAATTGGTGTCCGACCGGCTCCTCTGGCAGCTCTCTAGCTTTAGGCGGCACGGTCTTCCGAAAATGTCTGCGTTCAATGCAGCAGTGCGCTCTGGTTGGCACAAACGACTTCTATTGTAGCCCTTGTCCATATGGTATGGGAGGGGAGGTAGTGGTGATAGATCGGTTCAATGCAATGAAGACAGGTTTGGATTTGAGCAGGAGGGTGCGTCTCTCACGCTAGGAAGGCACTGAGACTTCGCTCAATGGGAAGAGTATGCAGGGATGGGAGGGAGGACAGCGGTAACTCCCCACGGCATGACTCTTGGGTCCTCAAAAGAAGAGAAAGGGGAATCCGGGGGACTCCGGGTGTTTATACCCAGCCAAAAGGCGGTGAGGGAGCTCCCCTTTTCTGCCACTCCGCCCCACTTATCAAATCCGATAATCGCGGGAGAAAAAAAGAGCGAAGGAGCAGACACTTCGCTCCTTCACGACTGTCTCTAATTATTTCATTTTACTTCGTTCCCGCAGAGCCGTTCCTGCAATACTCTACAATCATGGGTTCCACCGATGATGACCCGGTCATCGCCTCATACGACGTCGTCCTCACCGACTCAGACATCTCTCGCTACGTCTTCCAATACCTAGACCGACCTGGAAAACTCCCCTACAATGAGCGGAGGGGTCAGAAGCCCACTTCACTGCGAATGAAGCCCAGCACCGGTATGGTCGAGGTTGAAGTTCCCATCCAGACCCGAGGCAACTACGACGTGACCAAGGGACTCAAGTACGGCGATGCGATGAAAAAGAGCCGCGCCGGGCGCGATGGAGGCGCATTTGGTATGGCCGGCGGCTTCAGCTCTGGAAGCATGGCCAGTGGCGGTGGCCGCGTCAAGGCGGAGGGGGGCGACGTTGAAGTGCTGGACAATAAGAAGGTTGTGGACCCGTCGTCGCTGGTCAGGACACAGGCGCTCGGAGGCCGCATTAAGCCCCAGGAAGAAGGAGATCCGATCTACATGCTTGCTACATTCAAAGGAAGTGAGTGCGCGCTCTTTGTGTGTTGCTGTGACTTGCGCTAACGCATACTCAGAAAACCTGCACCTGTCCCCGGTTTCCGCAGTTGTCCAATTGCACCCACAGCTTCACCATCTCGATGCCCTGGACGAATTGCCCAAAGGGCGAGGCTCTAAGGGCAAGAAAGATGACGAGGAACGCCCCGCCGAGACCGAAGCGCGTGCAATCGATGTGAAGATCAAGGGCGCCGAAGATGGGGGTGCGATCCTTCAAGGCAACCTGGAACTTCTCAAAAAAATGCAGGAGGAGAAATGGAAGAAATTTGAATGGGTGGATGCCGAGGTAAGTCTAGTTCTACGGTCCGATTTTGACAGTGGACGATAGCTAACCTCGTCTTAGACTGAGGAATCATGGTACACATATGAGAACTACATGATGAACCAGAACCTCGAGGACCTGCCACAGCTAGAATCGACCATCAACAGTGAAGACTACCTGGATGGAATGAGTGCTCCCCGGATCGATCCTGCGCGGCCAGAGATGACGGGATGGGCCATGAAGCAGAACAGGCAAAAGCAAAGAGAGGGACCTTCAGACAGCGAGGATGAGGAGGGGTGACACCAGACATGGACATAATAAATTCCATTGCATACGATATCAATCAAGGCGCTCTTCTGGTTCATAACATATTCTACCTCACTAAGACGTATCACGGGGTACCTTGGGTACCGCTGTGTATCATCTATGTATAATTGAGAGACGTACCTGTCCAATGGCCTCCGTTTTATGCTCCTACAAGCCTACTTAAGGGTCAAAATGATAGATTCTGAGTATTCGATATTATTCGAAGCGTTGCCACCCATAGAGCGTTCCGCCAATCGGAGATACAGATCGGATGCGGTCACGTGAGGTCACGCGCCCGCGACGCTTTTTTTCCGCCGTCTCTCCGGTCGCTCTCGTGCTCAACATCCCTTTTGATCCTCGCCCGTTCCTTTCTTTTCTGTCCTTTTTTTACTCGGGTTGAGGCTGCAGGACGGCATACGAAACGAATACGACCCTCCACACGGTCAATCAACTATCTGTCCTTCTTACCTGTGGAATCGGTCTGTCAGGCCCTTCTCCTGCATCCTCTGTCGCATCTTGTCCTCATTCTATACATTTAATCTTTCTACCATCGATTCGTATCTACTTCTTGTTTAATCCCTGGTTATTGAAGCGACACATGCATCATGTTATCTCGAGTGGCTCGTCAGAAAAATGCCCTCTTCCACCTCCGAAAGGCTAATGCCCACCGGGCGTTGGCTGGCTCCGCGATGCTGCGTCTCCATTCAAATTCCAGCCTGCCGAGCCCGATTATGACCTCGCAAGGCAACCCAGCTCAGAATCGGCACCGGCACCGGAGACCATCCTTCCAGTCGCAACGCAATCTCGCTACGGCAGCCGACCAATCTGCCCTCGACCAGGGATCCTACATGCCTATGGACGACACTCCCTACTCCTTATCTATGGATGGATCAAGCCACTTCGACAGGTCAGCCTTTGGAATGACCAATCCCTTCGATTCCTCGTCTCTGGTCATCCTCGACGAGACTCCCCAGTCTCAGCCGAAAATCCACCGCAAAGTCAGAGGCATCGGTGGTGACCAGGAGGAGATGATGGCGAACTTCGATATGTCGATGAAGGTTGGTCGGTTCGATCGAGCTGCTGCTCTGCTCTCTCGCTTGGGCACTAGCTACCCAGTCGGCTCCCCTGAATACCTTTCCTTCCACAATCGCTACCTGAAAGAGATGGTTTCCCACATGATCATCACTCGTCAAGATCACATGATTCTGCCGCTGCAGAAGTGGTTTGAGGTGGACATGCCCGCGAGTGGTGTCCTCGCCGATGCCGAAACTTTCGCAATCATGATTCGCATGGCATTGCGCATGTTTCACGGGGCTAAGCGAGACAGAGCGGTGCGGCGCTATTGGGAGTTGGCGAAGAAGGTGGACCTTCATGAGGACCTCCTCGCCGTTGAAGTGCTCACTGACCTGGATCTTGGAGAGCTGTCAAAGGTACGTCTCCTGGGTGATTTGTTTGGAAAACTGCATCGAGTTTACTAACTCTTTTGATATGCAGATATGCTGGTCCGACCTACGTCAGCCCTCCCTTGATCACCTCAACTTCGACACCCTATCGCAAGAACAAGCGCCTGGAACTGAGAAAAATCCCCTTGAAGTTCTCGCAGTAGAACAAAAAGGTCTTGGTCTCTCGTCGCTGAGAGAGTCACTGTCCTTGTTCTCAGATAAATCTCGGATTTCTGCACCGGAAGATTTCGAGGGTACCGAGGAAGAGAAGAGGGAGCTCATCACAAGGCTCAGACAACAAAGGCTTGAGGCTGATACGATAAGATCGGCCACCGAACGCTGGCGCGCAGAGTTCGAAGAAAGGACAAAGATCGGCCTGGATGTGACTTCAGGCAAGAAGAAGGTCAGTGCTATGATGGGTCAATGGCACGCCGATCTTATGGCTGCCATCAAGACGGAAGTCCAATTTGCTACAAAGGCCGAGGGGGAGCCAGTCCGAACTCAAGAAGCAAAACACCGCCTTGAGTACGGTGTCTACCTACGAGCAATGGATGCCGAAACATTATCAGCCATCACCATCCTGGCCGTGATGTCTGTGTTCAGCCGAGGAGGAATGGAAAAGGGAATCAAGCTCTCTACACTCGTGGCTTTCATTGGCCGCGAGATTCAGGATGAGTTGATTGCTCAGGCCTACCTGAAGAAGAGTTCGAATGCGGACTCTCGGCGTACTCAAATGCTGCAGGACATGCTCGCAGGGCGTAAGGGTAAAGATGGCCGACCGCGATGGAAGCACGTGGTCGAGTCAGTAACCCAGGAGGAACCTGAATTAAATTGGGGCCAGCGAGTCACAGTCAGAGTTGGAGCAGTGTTGATGAAATTACTCTTCGATGTCGGCAAAGTCTCTGTTCGAAACAAAGAGGCCAAATCTGGCGAACCGACGACTGTCATGCAGCCGGCCTTTTTGCATGCATACGAAATTGCCTTTGGAAAGCGTCTGGGTCTCATCCACATGCACCCGGAGATCGTCAAAATGGTCGCCCAGGAGCCTCCTGCGGATCTTATCGGTCGTCATCTCCCCATGGTATGCAAGCCCAAGCCGTGGACGGGAGTCAAGCAAGGCGGATACATGATCTACCAGAGCAACATCGTCCGATCAACACCTGGCGAGTCTTTGCAGCCAAAGTATATCAAAGCTGCCATGGAACAGAATGGCCTCGACGAAATCCGGGACGGTCTCAATGTGCTTGGAAACACCGGTTGGATCATCAACCGGGACGTCTTCAATGTCATGCTTGAGGCTTGGAACAAGGGTGACGCTCTCGCAAGTCTGGCGCCTCTCGAGCCAGACCTCCCAGCTCCACCAAAACCCGCGGCCGACGCAGGTTATGAAGCCGAGAAGCGCTGGCAAATGCAAATGCGTGAAATCGAGAACCTTCGGTCCGGATATCATTCAGTGCGATGCTTCCAGAATTTCCAATTGGAGGTCGCGCGCGCTTTCCGCAATGAAACTTTCTATCTTCCTCACAACCTGGATTTCCGCGGACGAGCTTACCCGCTGCCTCCTTACCTCAATCAGATGGGGGCTGACAATTCCAGAGGCTTGCTCTTATTCAGTGAAGCCAAGCCGCTTGGTACCAGTGGTCTGCGCTGGCTGAAGATTCAAATTGCCAACTTGGCTGGATTCGACAAAGCAAGCATGTCTGAACGAGAACAGTTTACCATGGACAATCTTGACAATATTCTCGATTCTGCCAACAATGGCCTTCACGGCAAACGGTGGTGGCTGAAGGCAGAAGATCCATGGCAGTGTTTGGCGGCTTGCTTCGAACTCCGCAATGCTCTGCGTTGTTCCGATCCCACCGAGTATCTCTCTCGTCTGCCCATCCACCAGGACGGTTCCTGCAATGGTCTTCAGCACTACGCCGCCCTAGGTGGTGACATTGTTGGTGCCCAGCAAGTCAATCTCGAGCCCTCTGATCGCCCGTCTGATGTTTACACCGGTGTCTCCGAATTCGTGAAGAAGGACGTGGAACGAGAGGCGGCTGAGGGTGTCGAGATCGCCAAGATTCTTGAAGGCAAAATTACCCGAAAGATTGTCAAGCAGACAGTCATGACTAACGTTTATGGTGTGACTTTCATGGGTGCAATGCGACAAGTCAGGAAGCAGATTAATGATCACTACCCCGAACTCCCTTCTGAAACGAGAAAGGACGCCGCTTTGTACATTGCCCGGAAGATCTTTGACGCTTTGGGTTCCATGTTCAATGGTGCTCACGACATACAATACTGGCTCGGTGATTGTGCGAGCCGTATCACTCAGAGTTTGACTCCGGATCAAATCGAGGCACTTGCGAACGAGGCATTGCTGCCCAAGGATGACAGTGCTTCCGTTGACAAGGACTCTACCAAGCGTGTTGATCCAGTCAAGAAGTTCCGGTCTACCGTCATCTGGACCACCCCTCTGGGACTCCCAGTGGTCCAGCCTTATCGCACTCGGAAGGCTCGACGTGTTACCACTAGTCTACAGGACCTCAACATTGTGGATCACAACTCCGATGACGTGGTCTCCCGACGTAAGCAGTTGCAGGCATTCCCGCCAAACTTCATTCACTCTCTTGATGCGACCCACATGATTCTATCCGCCAATGCCTGCAACAAAGCTGGCCTCGTTTTCTCTGCTGTCCACGATTCCTTTTGGACCCACGCCGGTGATGTCGACCACATGAACAGAATTCTCCGCGACGCATTCGTGCACTTGCACTCTGATGATATTATCGGGCGGCTTGCTTCAGAACTTAATGTTCGTTATGGCAAGAGCATTTTCTTGGCCAAAGTGGGCGCTAACACCCCGATTGGCCGCGCCATAAAAAGCATGCGCAACAAGAGAAATGCGAGAATGAAGAACGCGAGACTCTTGGAGCTGATTGACGAGAACCGGCGCCAAACGCTTCTGCGGTCCGATGACCCAGCGGAACGGGCCGAAGGCCTTGCTATGGAGACCACTGCCAGCCTTTTCGAGAAGATGGGCGGCACGGACGATGATTTGATTATTGCCAACTCTCTGGGCGAGAACGCCGTTGGTCACGTCCCAAAAGATCTCGCTGCCGCTGAACGCAGACCTAATGCCGCCGGCATCGACAGCAACGACCCGGCCATTCAGAGCCTTTTCAATGAGGTTGAAATGATGGATTCAAAGTCAACTTCCGATGATGCAGAAGATGATACTTACGAGAAGCCCGCCAGGAAGAGCGCCACCTTACCCGTTTGGCTATGGTTGCCGGTGAGATTCCGTGACGTGCCGAAAAAGGGCAACTGGGACTTGACTCGTATTCGCGACAGTGAATACTTCTTTTCGTGAGGATATTTCCCCTCTTTTGGAGTCTGTTGGACGCATTCGGGTGGAGTTGTTGCGTTACATTTGGATTTATGTTTCTTGTCGGGTTTTCAACCGACTGTATATTTACATCTACCCTGGCAGATAGCTGCCAGGACCCATTATCTGTTGCATATGTACATTACTCGCATGGTTCAAGCACCGAGAGCGGAAAAAAGTAAATAAATACTCTGCATAATACAGTTTTCCCAACATTTCAATCTGCTTTACTTTGTATAGATGGCAAAAATCTAAGATGGATGGTACAAAGCATCTTCCGATCACACTGGAAAGTCGTGGACCTCGAAAAAGTGCGGGACACAACTAACAACCCAACTAGATAAGCCTCAATCGCCTATCATAACCGATGATGTATTCGTTAAACTAGTTCAAGTAGACTGCCGCCTAGAGTCAGAGGGCCTAAGCCAACCGGGGTCATTATTGATCGGAAGATAATCGAATGCCTCGACCTCCCCGGTACTAGGGAATCCATTGAGGCCTTCAAATATATCCTTGTCCCACGCCGTATCTTCAAAAAACATCTGAAGAGTAGGATCAACCGCCAACGGCACCGACTGCATGTCTGCATTATCCGGAACGGGTTCTAAATCCACAGAGCTGGGTTGACAATTGGCCCGGGACGTTGAGACTGCCCGGGACGACAGAGACCGATCTCGTATCCTGTCCAGCACAGCTAAGCACCGCGTTGCAGCCTTATTAGTTTGGCTCAAGGAGACCAAGCAGTCGCGGGATCTTGAGATCGAAGAGAGCCAGAGCTCCTGGCTGACCTCTGCTAAGCCGGTGTCAACGGGCTGAAGCGGGCGAAGATGATGGATACTGAGAACCACGGCTGCCTGGAACAGAAAGTACGTTGCATACCAACTGAGACCAGTATGCAATATCTCAGGGTTCGCATGGCAGAAATTGGTGATTTCCTGGATCGTTTCCACCGCTGTGAAGTGACACATGGTCTGGGCTTCTTCTCGGTCCGAAGGGAGATTGCACATTCGCTGGCTTCCCCACCACAGCATCATTCGCAGGTTCTGTTCTTTCCAGATCACGACTGCGCGCGGACCGCGGAACCAGCTGGGAACATCATGTGCTGTGAAATAGGCGGGAAGTGATAATTTCCACGCTTGGAATTGGTAGTTGATAGATCGTGAGACTTTGAGGTCCCAGGAGCTCTTGTTGGAGGAGATGAGTTCACTGAAAACCACGTTTCCAATGGAGGCCAGTCGGGCCTGTGCAATTATAGCCGAATAGACTGTGGGTTGTTCCGTGGGGACTGGCAGATCGGATTCCAAGGTACAAGCCTGTATACCAACGTTAGCCGGCTAAGAACTGTAATGCGGATCATTCCTCATACCGAATCATCGATGTTTCGCGGCAGGTGAGTCTCAATAAAGGAATCGGAGACCGTTAATGGCCTTCCTGTCGTCAAACTGAAGCCACTGTCAAAGCAATACACGATCCACCATACAACCCTTCGCCGTTCGTTGAATAGGGTATCTCTTATTGCCCCGGCAGGCGGTTCACGGTGGAGACCCAAGCCGAGTGCCATTCGATACGCGATTCCAATAAAGTTGTATCCTGTGTTTGGTCGATCTCGTTTCTGAAGATAGTTGCCCTGACGGAGCGTTAGCGCCAAATAGCCCTTCAGACATCATTGAGCACACACCATGAGCAAAAAGGCTTGAACATTCTGAAGCGTCCCCGACTCTAACATACGCATTGACATGCGCGAGCGAGCGGCGGTGTAATATCCAGATGGCTCTGCCTCTGAGCCCTCGGCCAAGATCCAATGGCCAATGGCCAGAACAAGAAAGAAGATTGGATGCCAACTTGACCGAGGATGAATCTGTTGTCGATTCTGATGTTTTTCTCGGAATGTCTTTTCGTGTAGAACGGGGTATGAGGGGTTATACCACATAAAGTAAGCGTCAATCAGACTGTCCAAAGTGGCGGTATTGGCAAGATTGATTGACAGCGAGGGGCTTGCGCCCGTTTGGTTACTGTTCGCAGGTGAATGCTCTGGTCTTTCCGGTATCAGATCGGATATGGTACGTAGAAGAGTTGTTCCAGAGCTATTGCCTGTCACACATGTTAATACGGGCACTTGGGTGTTGGTTTGCGTACTAACCAAGATACCCCGATTCCGTCCTCCCCGTCGGCAGTGACGCCATTCCATCCAAGGGACTCTTCTGTGCCCCAGACGGTGAAGTCAACGAAGTCTCTCGCCACTCAAATCTATCTGATAGAGCTGTGCTTTCAACATCCGAGTCCAATCCCTGCGATGTCTCAAAGGATGCTGCAGAAACCCCCTCCAGCTTGCTTGCCGTACCCTCCAAAGCAGCCTCGATATCAATGTCCGGATTGAGTCTGTGGATGATGGAAACCAGGCCCGCACAGCGAGTTTCCGCTGCATCAAGGTTCCTACAAGACGTAAATACAAAGCCAAACGAACAATAAAGGAAGATGCTTACTTTCTCGTCAAGGGCGTGCGTGATGGAGCAGGGCCAAATACGCAATGCTTGTTAGTCCGAGCGCAATAGGAGCATGGTGCTGATCCGGAGCACTTTATCGGACGTCAGTGGTCCTAGACCATAAGTAGCTCGTTCAGATCTCATACCTTGCTCTTCCGTTTCTATCGGGCATCGTCAGTCGCTGATCGTGTCTATATTGGTTGCGGCTCGCCGCTTACCCTGCATTCCGTACACTATAGATATAGTCAGCCTTTGTACGAAACACAGGGTGGATCGGAGAAATACCGCTCGAAGATCGTGGGAGCCTGCTGTTGAGCGGCCTACTTTGGGCATGGTGGATGATCACGATCAACTGTCGTCCTGACAGAAACAAGTTGGCATCGCCGTGTAAAAATTACCTTGAGGTAATTGATACTTCTCACTTCTTCGAATATACAGCGAAACTTTCCCTTGGTGACCAGTAAATCCTTTCGGGCGAGTTCATGGTGGGATGATCTCATCGGACCGCAGACGTCCGATGCTTCCTGGAGAGACAAACCCGGGGCCTACTCGGCCTCTTCACCCTAGGAAAGCTTTTGAGAACAAGCTACACCGAGGAATTGTTTTGATCTGCGATGCTAGGGCTAGGATCATTTTAATCGAATCTGGCAGATATGTCTATTTTGTGTACAATCCGACCGAGACATCGCCGGGGACGGTTCACCAACTAATCGTTACGCATCTAGAACACAATAGCACCTCCATCAACAACAATATCGGAACCATTCATGTACGTCCCTGCAGTGCTAGCAAGGAGAACGATCGCCCCCGTCAACTCAGATGGACTGCCCATTCTGCCACTGGGGTTCCGCTCAGCCCAGATCTTCCTATGCAATGCAATTCCATCCCCTTCATTCAGGATCGTATCCATATAGCCGGGGCTCACACTGTTGGTCCGGATACCGTAACGAGCCCATTCCGCCGCAAGGCAGCTCTTGAGCATAAGAAGAGCAGACTTGCTGACATTGTACGCCACCTGTGGCTGTGGGTAGTTAACGCGATGTGCCGAAATTGATGCAACAAAGGTTATCGAGCCTCCATTTCCTCGTTTCACCATTTCCCGGGCCGCTGCCTGGGCGCAAATAAATGATCCAGTAGTGTTGACGTCCAAGACCTTTCGCCACTGGGAGACTGGCATCTCGAGTGTCTCCACGCAGCCCACAACCCCCACGAAGCAGACGAGTGTATCGATGGATCCGAGAAGGCGCACTGTTTGCTCCATCGCTTCCTTGACGGCTTCTTCGTCTGTGACATCGACCTTTTGGGAGTAGATTTTGGCGGCGGGGAACTTGGCTTTCATCCGTGCAATGTCCTTCTGGCAGTTTTCTGGGTTGACGTCGAAGATCATGAGCCCTTGGAGGCCGTGCTCG